>VCAU01000030.1:0-122517 GCA_015844325.1 Aspergillus nanangensis | reverse complement strand
TCAAACCCCCCCCCCCCCCCAACATATCTGGAACCTAATTTGTTAATCTTATGTTAGCGGCAGCGGCTCAGGATAAGCTTATCAGTAGCCCCACATCTATAGATCCCTATCAAACCTTATCCGTTCTCCGTCATTCCTCTGCTGTTTTCCTCCGTTTCTTCACTTTTTTTGGTGTTTCCACCACCCCAGCCAGTAGTTAAAATCCGCCTAGACTTAGAACTCCAACCACGGCCGACCCCCTTCAAACTCGCCCAGATGATTGCGCGTCTACTCCTCACCATATCCATCTAATTGGATTCTCTATATCCCTTTTCTATCTTGCACAATCGCTGCCTGAAGTTGGGGAGTTAGCGTGTTTTTCGGTGTGGGATTATGTAATCATCCCGCTCGAATTTCGTTGACAAAACTAAACCCTTTTTGAATTTCGTCGACAAATCTAAACCCCTTTAGGACGAGAAGGCAGACTAAACCCCATTTAGAGGCTACAAGAGTAGAATAGATAGATCAGAATTAAGTGATGGGCTGAGGCTACTCCTCACCCCTATTTACCCCTAAAAGTCCTCTTTTTTCGTGCCATTAAATTTATGGATTATTTCCTTCTACTATCTCCTCTTCAATGGCTTCTTCATCTACTCCTATGGTAAAGAAACGCGGTCGGCCACCTAAATATGAATCTGCGGAGCAGAAGCGGGTAAAGTATGCCCAGACGCGCAGGACTCAGCGACAGGCTACCCTGGCCACAGAACGTACCGCTCAGTTTGACCAATTCTATTTAACTGGACCAGCTACGTATCCTACTAGACCAATCCCTCCTACTCCTGGTACTCCGGAGCCATCTATTACCTATTAACTGGAAGAGCTTCTCCCTCCACTAAGTCCTGGTCTCGCACCCCAGGAGCTTGATGATAATAATATAGACGACCCCTCTCCTCCCCCCAACTGTCCTAGAGATACGAGTCCTCCGCCTGAGACCCTCATCCTACCAACCCCACTAATGCGCAGTGAGCAACCTTAGGACCATATTGAGATTCGCACCCCCTCCCCTACGATTAGCGAGCCTGGGGAGGATATCTGTACACTAGCACGCGTTCTTGCTGATCAGCTCTACCAGCATTATGGCTGTTGCCACCAATGCCACGAGTAGCAATATACGGCACACCAAGAGGCTCACCCAGTCCATACCATGCTGGCCAACTATCTGGAGCAGATTAACCCGGATGGAGACTTTCCGGATGTCCTTGGTTCCCCTACAATTGCCACCCACGGGTCGAATCTGGCCGAGCAAGTCACCCCAGAGCGAAAACAACAGGTTTACTGCGGAGTGGACCCCCAGCAGCCCGATGCAGTACCGACCCACCTCTGTATAGCTGCTAATCATCACCCTGGCCTCACCCCAGAAGTTACACTGGATATTGATAGCGTGGGAGGCTTTGTAAAGAGTCTAGCGGTGGCCCAGCAGGGGATCCGATGGTATCTAACGCAGATGCCTGTCTCTGATCTCCAGTCTAGCCTCCATTTGAACCCAATCTTAGTGCAGTATCTGGATTCTGATGGGCGGGCCCATCAGGTTCATCGACCCCTGCATTAGGTTCCATACTATACCTTTGGTCGCCTGATTGGTTTCGAGGATATTTCTATGTATCTCCTCTTTCCCCGTCTCTACCGCGACAACCAGCAATCCAGCCGTCTGCTGGATCAGCATTTCAAGCAGTGGATGGATGATATTCTCCTCCCGATCATCAATCGCTGTCATTCTGGGGATCTGGTCCAACATTACCCCTCCAGCTTTGATCATAGCCGGCTGAATGCGACCGCGCGTGGTGTGGAAATGCGGTCACAGCGCGTAGACCCCGTTGCACGCGAGCAGCGTCTCTTTTACTTTCTTCCTCCGGAGGCGCTAGCCACTGTTTGGGAACAAATCCTAGAGGTGATCCAACGCCCTGGCTACCATCATTTCCAGGACCTGCAGATCCTTATTGAGGGAAAAAACCTAAAGACCCTAACCAAGGCGAATACATTCCTTGATCTGATTGAGGGGTTTCACCAGCACTGGCAGCGGGTGATTGATGAGTCCTACCTCTCCGACCCATTCTTCTACGATATTGGTAAGGAAACCTGCCTACCCGCGACATTCGACCACCCAGAGAGCCAGCCATATACCTTACTCTGGCGGCGATGCTGCCTGGATGCCTATAGCCAGTGGATTCACAGCCAGCAGCCTTCAGATACCCCCCGGGCACATCAACAATTCTACCCGATGAGTCTGCTCCAGGACACCGGCAGTATGACCTTGGAGACCCGGCGGACGTCCCCCCAGCGCAAGGCCGGCCTGTTTTATAGTCAGTTCTACGCGAGCGTAAAGGAGATCTTTACGGCTGGAAACACCTATCCCTTTACGAATTCAGGGATGGAGACCCTGGCCCTGGACCCCAAGCTCCGAAAGACCTGGCAGACGGTTGGGGGTGGTCTGAGCCATAACCCAATCGCTCTCAACCGTGCATATCTTGCCACGAAGCAGCGGTGCTATGCCGCCCTGCAGGGCTCGATGTAGAAGGTCTTTGGCCGGCGAGAAGAGCACCGCGTCTCTTATACTCTATTTAATTAAATGATGCAGGAATTCTATGATCGTGGGCAGTTTACCATTCCATTTCCGCGGACCACTGATTCCGTGGAACCTTTCTATGCCCGTCCAACGGCGACCCTCCTCCGATGGTTCCAGTGGAATATCAAGAAATTTTGTGTGGGGTTTGAGATGGTGTATAGCCTGAATGACCGGCACTTTGTGACCTGGGAGCACACCCGAATGATGTTAATGTTTTTGCGATGTCTCCCATTCTCCTACTCTGGAGGGCTGCTGGAACGGGTCTCAGGCTGCTGGCGCGATGTCTGGTTTCGTCCGGACCCAACGCAGCCGGATGGCCTACGCCGCTGTGAGGGGCTTGGCTTTCAGCACAATATGGCGCGATCTGGCTATGGCTGGTTTCTCAATAAGATTGATTGGGAGATGATGGTCTTTCATCCGCCTACTGCGCCATATATGCAATTCAATAACCCCTCCCTACAGGCCGCATATCATGCCCGCTATGCCCAGGTTCGGGATGTCCGGGTCGACTTTCTTAGTCTTAGCCAGATCCATCAGTGGATGACTGAGTTCAGCAGTATTCGCACCTGTCAGGAGTACCTCCAGAAATATCTGCGGCAGCTCTGCCTCCGGGCCTTCCGGAAGGATGTGTTCGCCCAGATCCAGCCCCTCCTACAGAAGGAGTCCATCCCAGCAGCTCTGACCGGGGAGATCCCGCTTTGCTGGCCGAGTCTGGAGGAGGCCCTCCTGCCCCAACGTCGCCCGCCCTATGTTGCAGCAGGGAATCGGATGGCAGTCAAGCATATTGATGTACTCTTTACCTGGCTCTGGGAATGGCGCGATGGACGCTTTCAACGGAAAGGCTGGGAGAATAAGCCCTATCGGCTCCTCTATCAGAAGAGCGTTGAGATTATCACCCAAATCCAGGGTAAGGATGCCGCACGTCAGTGGAAGCAGGGGTTAAAAACCTCCTTTATCCAGAGTCATTGGATGCTGCCCTACCCGCAAAACAATAGTTTTATGCGCAAGTCCAAAGAGGGTGGGATTATGTGGTGGTCCAGCGTCCACCGCGGTCTGGACCAGTATTATCATGAACTAAACAGTGCTCTGACACCTTTTCCTACGTCCTATATCAAACACCATCCTACCACGAACTGGGAGCCATCTCGGCCGTGCCTCTCCCATCTGGACTACACGATCCAGCCGGAACAGCGACTGCTTTATCTACCCCAGGAGGAGCTTCTACAACATCTCCACGATCTACAGAGACAGTGGAATACACTCAGCCAGCGACCCCGTCCATCAGTCTATCAACCCTCTCCTGTGGTCTTTGAGGTGGATCAGCGGATTCAGGATCCTTTCAACCCGATCACCGGCCCAGTAGAATCATGGTCGATTAATGCATGTACCCGCAAGCTCCAGCCCGCATTATATAAATATGAGCTTCTCCAGCACCAGCGACAGTGTTTTCAACGTCAGCGCCGTCCTGCGGCTCAACCAGACTATTACTCGGATACAGAACCTGAGGCTCCAGCTGAGGATCATGAGCAGACCTCTGATGAAGAGGGGATTGAGCCACAGAAAACATGTCTCCAGGAGTATATCCAGCGGATTGAGAAACGGATGTTTCAGATCATCAGTGAGGATCGAAAGGGTTGGATGGGGCCAACCATGTATAACCTACAGATTAAGAATCTGGCACCACAGCTACGACGACTCCCGCATCATCCCTTCTCTCTGTTACAGCTCCTGGATCCACCAGTGGACCCTAACTATCACCCCCCGCCCCCTCCACGGGGCGTTACTGTTGCTCCACTTCGGTCGTATCGATCTGGCTGGCAGAAGCGGCGGCGGTTTTAATAGTAGTAACCCGGTCGGGTAGAGAGCAATTTACTTTGAATCTATAAAACATATGGTATTCACCCTCCGTACATCTGAACCTAAATTATTAATCTTAAGCTAGCTGCAGCTTTAGATAAGCTTCTCAGCCGCCCCACATTTACAGATCTCTATCAAACCTTATCTGTTCTCCGTCATTCCTCTACTGTTTTCCTCTGTTTCTTCACTTTTTCTGGTGCTTCCACCACCCCAGAGCCATGGAAAGAAAGCCTTATACCCTAGTGCGTGCTGTACCCTTAGTACAGTCCAGTTCTCTGCCCGCTGATTGGTCCAATTTTCATGTTCCCGCGTGCCCCAAAATCCCTGCCCGCCGCGGGAGGGAAATAGATATTGTCAACCAAAATGATTACAGAGCAGTATTACAGTCAGGATTCAGCCAATATCACATCCCTTGATTGTCTAAGACACTGCGTCATTGTCTAAGACAACGCTGTTGATGGATACGTGTTCAATATTGAACTTATTGGAATACTTAAGGGACTAGGATAGTCAGATAGTTCAGGGATTCAGACCCTCAATTCATTCATTTATGACCGCTACCTCTGGTGTATGAGAAATACCGATTCTGGTTGACAGATATATTATTTTCCATCGCATTCTGTCGTGTGGAATCGCGTTTTAGTCCTACCTATGGGTTCCTCAGTTATGGCTAGCTATAATCCCCTTCCCTGACTCTCTCTTTCCTTCTCTCCCTTCTCCTATAGTACGCACTCCCTAATTCTTTAAGAAGTTCTTTCTTCCTAGTAAATCCTCCCCTGTCCTAGTTCTATCTTGTCGACCTGCAATGGACCTATTTATCTATAACCCCACCTATCACGTCTAGATATGCACTGCACCCTCCTGTCAGTATATAGTCTCTCCATAGGTCTTACTTTATCATCTTTGTACCCACTATAGCTCCTATCCAGCAGCCGCGACTCTACGTCTTTATAAGATAACACTAGCAGAGATACTAAAAAAGTCCTAGATTAATCCCAGTAAAGAACTATTAATCTTCCCTTCTATTACTGATGCTCCCATTCCTGGGCTTCTAATCTATTAGGGCTATGGCTGTCCACACTATCCCTTAATCTACCGAACCCCACATACTATCCAAAAATATCACTAGACAATACACCGTAACATAGATCAAATACAGCAGTATAGACGACAGTCAGCCCATATTTAGAAAAGCCAGTATCTTGCAAATTGGGTAGTGGTCTATTAGCGCCTCTATACTAGCAGGCATAATAGTAAGCTATTTAAGGTGACACCCTTACCTACTTCTATAAAGCTAGCAGGAGGGTCCATCCTAATAACCACTACAGAGTTTACCCAGGTCCAGATCAATTAGGCCCTGGAGTAGGACCTCTAGTAAGCCCCCACGGCCCCAGTTTCCAAAGCCAAGTATACTATAGAGATGTCCCCTTAGCTTAAGCTTACCCACTAGCCGGAGTACCTCTAGGGGCAGACACTAACCACCATAGCCCAGCTAGGAGACCTCCCTAAGCCTACCCAGGAGCCACTGCTGGAGGCCTTTAGCACTAGTATTACCTGGCTAATTGAGCGCGCCTACTAGACCATCCAGGGCCACCAGATCAATGAATTCGACCAGAGCTAGATTAACACCTTCTTCCGCCGGCCTAGGGTGTAGAACTAGTCAATCCAGATCCACCTATGGCTGTCTACCTACCGCTAGTACCACCAGATCTAGCAGTGCCTGGTCTACTTCACCTACTACAGCACCCAGCCAGGCCCGGCTATCCCACTCCGCCACCAGCCTATAACCACCCAGCTCGCTGCACTAGATGAGATAGAGCTCTACAGGACCTAGTGGCTCTAGCTAGGGGAGCATGAGGTAGAGGATACTAGGCAGCAGCAGGCCCTTAAGCAGCTAGATAAGGTATATCTTACCCTATCTATTTCCCTGCTGGATCATACCCTCAAGGGGGATCTCTTTAAGAGTACCCTAATTGGCTTCCTTATGGTTTTAGGTATTGACTCTAAGTGTTAAATCTTTCAAGAGGCCTACTCCTATACTAGCTACCTCTCTGGGCTAATTTAAACGGCCTAGATACTTATAGTGAAGCATACCATGTAACTAGCCGAGTAGGGGGTAGTAGCCCACCCTACTGATGTAATCGATGAGATGTACAAGCGGTTCCTACTCTATAGGGTATAGGTGCTATTTAGCTGGATCACCTGCCTCCATACATACGGGAAGAAGATCTAAAATACTACTACTAGCCTCAGATATATCTACTAGAGTGATGATGAGCAGACCCTAAGCTAGAAGGATCTATAGCTGAGTATAACTGGCTTCTGCGGCTTTATCCTAACCCAGGTTGATCTGGCCTAGGCTGAGCTGGCCCAGCTATTCCTACTCCATGCGGAGGAGGCTAGGGAAGAGATAGTCCTACCCCTTACCCTATAGGTCCTCCAGGATAATCCTACTAATAATTAGTATGGATGGAGCTTTCTATAGCATCTAAGAAATAGCACAATACTAGATACCCTAGATAAAATTACTGGGGCTCACTCTTAGTAAGGGGAGTGGTGGCTGCTCAACTAGGTTCTCTAGCAGGACTAGCTATAGGACGAGTTTCTAGAGGTTAAGATAGTTAGGCAGGAGCGCCAGCTACTCTAGTACTAGGGGGTGGTGGACTAGTACCTTGCCTAGGTAGAGGGGTTTCTGCAGTGGCTCCTGCTCCTAGTCCATATGACTAGGGGGCAGCCTGCCCGGGCCACTAAGCTGCTTAGCCTATGCCATAGTAATACTCTCTATAGCTGACACCGCAATATCTTTATTAAGTATAGCCTGGTTAGTACAGTGACTACCTATTATAAGGGCTACTCGATTAGTAATTCCACTGAGATCATCCATTGGTATCTACCTAAGCTAGTAAGTGAGCTGGTGGTCTACTACCTCTGGCTAATCCTGCCCTTCTGCTGGTCCCTATGGAAGCTTGTCTATGGTCATAAGAGTCCGCCCTCTGCTTTTCTCTAGGCCGCGGCCATACGGGACTAAAAAGGGAGGAAGAAGGAGGAGGAGGGTAGCTAGGGCAGTAATTAGCTACACAAGGTTCTATAGTAGGAGGCCAAAACCCACCTCTAGACCTAGATAAATATCCTGTCCTATCGACATACTGTAATTACCATTTCCTAGGTACACCTGAAGTGTGGGGGCTTTAAGCAGGACTATGGGATGGATGATATGGTCTTTAATAAGCAGGCCAGCCATGGGTCCTAGGTGGCCGGGACAGTCTATATGTAAGGCCTGTAGGAGGCACCTGGCTATATAGGGGCATGCTAGCGGCAGTACCGGGCTATTAGTTGGGAGTGGCATGGGTTCCTTAGGTTTGAGACCCCATTAGGGCCACAAAAGCGGAGATAGGGGGATCCAGAAGATATAGACGACTGAAAATATGCCCAGCCCTATATTACTATTGAGATGGATGGGGAGTTAGACTAGGGAGAAAGGATTATCTTAAATATATAGGGTCACGTTTTACTTTTTAGGAATTTATTGTGGCTAAATTGAAACTATTAATAATAGGTCTATTATAATGGCCTGTCAATCTAGTATATAGTATAAATTTATCTGCTAATTTAGAATGCGTCCTTCTACCCTATAGATATATATATATAGGTTATATCTATATACTAGGGTAGCCTGGTCTAACCTATGGATATAGATAGTCAATCTAATAAGGTATCTCTATATACCTCAAACTATTAGATATTAAAGTTTACAGCGCGACCGAAATCGATGGGGGATGGGTCGCTTGGTCGGGTCGGCTGTTATTGGGAAATACGTCACTAGGCACCTAATTCCGGCCCTTCTAGACTTGTATTGATATATAGGCTTCCCATGCTTTTTACCGAATCAACAGTGACTTGAAGAATAGTAGACATTAAAGACCCCGGAGTAGTAACAGCATGATACCTTATATAAATTCATTATCTTTCGGAGTCTTGATGGTCTTTTGATATAGTCCTTTAATCTCTCCCTATTTGACCTTATCCTTTTGTCTTGATTGCAAGTTAGTTTTAACCTGAATCCAAGAAAATGGCAAAAAGATGCAGTAAATACAGAAAGAGATTTATCCATAAAATAAACCTTAACCCATCTGAGCCTATTTTGGAGGAATCTGCTGCTACCGAGGAGTGGGACAGTTCCCCTCCTGCTTATGAGGAGGTTATGGAACCTCAACCTGCAGAACCTAAATAAAATCCTGAAGAAGCCGCTGCCACTAGAGAGGGGGATATTTCCCCTCCTGTTTGCGAGAAGGTCAAGGAACCTGATCTCATCCCCGAAGAAGACGTTGAGCCTACTACAGTCGAAGGGTTTGAAGCCGATATGCCGACTACTCATAGCCCCGGTATCTGCGAATACTATCAGCCCGATAACAGGTAAGTCAAAGTATATGTTCATTATCCAAAGGAAAGGAGCTAATCTGGGGTGTTAAAAGCCCATATATAGGTCCAGGAGTGACTATCCTAATTGGTCGACAGGAAAATGAGTATATTGTCCCATTAAACATAGCTAGCCAATTCCCTTCCCTTTAACAAAAATGGGATAAAGCGAATGCTTAAACAATGCGGTTCCCCGAACTGGACGAGGATATTAGGCATACATTTATATATTACCTCTATACTGGTGATTATTAATCCTTAAAGCCATCCTCGACGCGTGGTATGCCGATACATACTATTGGGTACAGTTGGAGCGTCCTTGCGTACCATGTTAGTCGACAGTATGGTCTCGACGGACTAGCTAACCATAGAAGAAAATACATTCAAATCTTTGACAGGCATGTTTAAATATTTAATATTATAGCTGTTGGACGCAAGTACTTTCTAAGAATAACCAAGGATCTATGGTTTTCTTAATACCTTACCAGCGAGATTATGGCAATTTTTAAGACAAAAGAAGGGATTTTTCAGCAAGAGGAGTTCTATTATGGATTTAGCAAGGCCCCTGATTTTGATAAATTCCTCGGAAAGGTTATCGCAAAAGCCTACACTTATAAGATATCTTCCGTTCGGGATGTGCTAGAGTTGAAGAGATCAACCCTGGCAGTAACGATGAATGAAGTTTCCGCTACAAACAACAAATATGATAGCGCTAGTTCGGCTCTGGAGAGTTACAAGAAACATTTCTCCCTTACTCCAGGGTTAGCTCCATCGAGAGACTAGCATTCCTGGCTAAAGGGGGAGGGAGATAGGTACACTAAGGTCAGATCATCCTGGGTAAGCTTTTAACGCCATGTTTAAGTTCCGGTGAGTTGTCTGAGAGGTACACTAAAGAGACTTATACCCCAAGTATTATCTCACTAGCTCTATTCTGACCCATCTGTAGAGTATATCCTAACTGGCAACGACACTCCACACATAAGAGCCTATAGAAGAGTTACCCGAAGTATAAAAGTTACATTATCAATATGTTTGCAGGACTAATTCTCAATCGCGCATAATGCTGGCACATAACTAAGCAGATCCTAAGCTACTGTAATCTTAAATTAAGTATAACTAGCCTCCGCAATTTTATTTGTATATAGGTTGAGCTCGCGTAGCAGAGCCTAGAAGATTTTTCTCTTCTCTACGGTGAGGAGATTCGAGGTAATATTATACTAGCTTTATTTTTTGGGCAGTTACAGGATGATCCAGTAAACAATAAGTACGAATAGAATTTCCTCCAGCATCAAGCGAACATACTCAATAATACTCTGGCATCAAACTCTTTTTGTCTAACATTTCTTTTTCAGATGCTGTGTCTGATTTCCTAAAAAATAGGCTGAAGTTCAAGACAGAATATAACTGATAAGATGCTATTACTAAAAGGGATAAATAAACCTTATACCGTAATGGCCTGTGGCAGTATATACCAGACCAAATACTCTAGCCTAATCACTCAGGTTTGAATCTAGCAGAATTTTCCTTCATCACAGCGGATACTCCGCAATCAAGGGAACTGCTGCAATGTAAGGGACCAGAACTTATACACAGGTTTAGGATGTGGTGCTTCAGACCCTGCCCATCATGCAACAATCGCGTAACAGGCGGAAGTCCAACATAAACCCGGGTTTCTACGGCTTCGACCGGACATAGAATTCTAGAATTACCCACGCCATGTAGGTCACAAGAATACTAGTAGCTAAATATATCAAGGTATACCGAAGGAATCCCGCAGTAAGCTATATTAGAAGGCAAGCCACAACATTTAGGTAATAATCTAAAAATATTCTTTGCACCTCTAGTTAGATGCATAGCGTGATTATTACACATTATCACCCTCCAAGTACTTGGGAAAATGGGAATTCTCGGCTCTTCACATCGCCTCCACCTGTAAGTGCACCTTACAAACCATTTAGAGCAAATATGACCTGCAAGTGGTTACAAAATGCCATTTAACCCACTCTAGAAGACTTGGCTAGGGGTATACTTGGTTGCATATGGAGGACAGGAGCTGCTACGGTTGGTATAGGCAAATACTAGGAACGACATCCGGTTAATATATCTACCAGGAGGTGACAGCCGTGTATCCATGTTAATCAAAACCACGCTAATATAGGGACGGGCAGGTTCTCAGATACAGTATATTAGAGAGAAAAGAGGTGCCGATACAGAGAAGAACTTAGAGGTAGTTTAATAAGCTCTTACTTGTCGACAACACAATAGTAAAAATGGTCCATCTAGCATAGACAGACCTTCCACATATAAATCTAAATACATCCCCACGCCCTGCTCCGTTTTCAAAGTTATTTTTGAAAAACTGTGTCCTCTTTTGCCACCTAGCGACTATTTACAGTGCCAAATAAGTAGATCCCTCGTGGCCTACGATATATAAATCAGTATACTCTGTATCTACTTGGGACTAACACAATGGCTAACTCTTTTAGCCCCCTCTACGATTTACTGTCTTCGGAGAATCCCAAAGGATGCAAAATCACGCTCAAACTACTAAAGGATGGCGCTAAAGCTGATTATCAACACAATAGCACCGGCATAACACCACTTCATTTTACTACTAAAATAGGTAATCTCAACTTGGTTCGTGAGTTGATTTTACGAGGCACGAAGGTAAATCTAATGTGCAGAGCAGGTGTCACACCACTACATCTAGCGAGTTTAGGTAATATTATTGGCTTCTTACTGAAAGCCACGATAAATGTAAAGGACAATGCCGGCACTACTCCCTTATTCTATGCAGTGCGGTCGTCAAAGGCAAGCACAGTTAAGCTTCTATTAAGGAAAGGCGCTGATCCAAATGACCGAGATAATTCTGGAGCTACACCTCTGCACAAAGCAGTAGTACGGGGGGATACAGCTATAGTAGACATGTTAGTACGCGCTAGGGCAGTCCCTAATAAGTCAGACGAAGATGGCTATACACCTCTGCATCTGGCGGCAAACGCAGGGAAGAGAGCTATAGTGGAAGTATTAATAAAAGCAGGGGCGAGGTCTAACATCATAAATAATGAGGGCCAGATGCCCCTACACTTGGGAATTAACTGTGGATTTGGCAGAAAGGAAGGGATAATGAAATTATTAACGAACGGAAGGGCGCCCCTTAATATACAAGATAAGGACGACCCAACTGCCCTGCACCTAGCAGTCTTCTACAAGGACCAAATTGCAGTGGATATTTTGCTAGAAGCAGGTGCGGCCGTTAATATTAAAGACCGTTGGGGCAGTACACCCCTATTCCACGCGATCCGAAACGGGGACCGACATTTGGTAAATATATTAGTGGCAGCGAAGGCGGATCTTAATATTAGAGATGAAGACAGAAATACACCCCTACACAAAGCTGCAACACGACAAAAGCGATTTATAATAAAAATATTGGTGGAAGCAGGTGCGATCATTAACATTAAAAATATGGAGGAAGAAACACCCTTAGACCTCGCGGAGTGTAAATACGAAAAAACAGCGCGCTTACTAAGGAAACTCGGGGAAGAAGCACACGCACAGATTAAATCTTCAAGTAGAAGCAAGAATATATGACTAGAAAGAGAGAAATACAGTCCGATAACCTGATTTCCCAACCCTAATTCCGAAAGCCTTACCAGATTATTTTTCCAAGGAAGGTATGCCATTGGCTGTTGTGTGAGCACAGTAGCTTTCTACGGGATAGACTAGCATAATAGAATTTTCCCCCTCGATAGACTGGCAGCAGGCGTATTCTCGTAAAGCAGCCCACCCCAGCGCCGTCTGTCCCTTGAACTTCCTCCACCTGCGCCCCGTCCTAAAACCGCACCGAAACATACTGTGCGGGAAGATGATCAAGGTGTTACGGGTTAGACCCGCTTCTTACTATGTGGCCCTGCCACAAAGCCTTCCCCGCATGTTCCGTTCTGCCGCCGCCCTTACTTACTCCCTAGGGGTCGTTCCACCCAAGCCCCGTCGGCTTTTCTCCGCCTCTGGTTGGTCCGCTGCTCACGGCTAGCCCCGTGCGTACGCCCGCCGTCGTCCCTGTGGTGCGTGTACCGTGCTCGCGCTGCCCGCGCGCCTATGTAGGCGGGGTACGTGCCTGTAAAGACCCGTGTCTCGCTTGCCTGCCAGCCCAGCCTGCCCGGGCCTGCCTGCCTCCTGCTGCCTGCCTCCACCTAGCATGATTATAATAATCAATGCAATTAATAAATTACATACCAACAACGCGTCTATCCATCTATTTGTCGCAGCGCATACCCGCGCTTGTTACATGTATAATATTATCACGCCACGAGGGAAGGAGATTAGTTAAAAGGAAGGAAAAAGGGGGGTAGAATAGGTTATAAAACCTAATCCTTTCTTTTCCTTTTCCTGTCCCTTTTCCTCCCTGGGTTCTCGAGGACACCCCAGCTGGAACCATGTACGGCAGGATCCATACCAACGAGACCCTGACTACTGGGACGCATGTCCCCGCACTAGAAATGGCCTTTGCCAACCTTCTTACGCTAGGAAACTTCTTCAAGGGACAGCCCTGGCTTTAGGGTAAGTGCAGGGAAACTCTGACAATAAATATGTAGGCATCGCCACCAGTCTTATCGGCAACGTCGACATCGACAAGCGCATAGACGACATGGCGACAGCCATAACCAAGTATGTCCGCTACGGGTCCAACAGTCAGTTGGCCCGCGGAGAAATCATCCGGAGCAAGCCTTATGGCTCGATCCGCTGGGGGTATTTCATTGTTCCGATTGTGACCGAGGCTCTGTCGATTCTGTTTGCCATTTTGACTGTTTTTAGCAATCGCAGGAGCAGGCGTGTCCCCCTATAGAAGTCTTTGTCCCTTGCGGTGCTGGCTTGTTAGCATGAGGAGCGGCTTGGCCTGCTACAGGGCACTAGAAAGGGTGTCTCATTCAGGCTGATGCAGAGAAGGCTAGCGTGCGTCTGCATTAGGAGGTAGTGTAACGCTCTCGGCCGGTGGAACTTCGTCTTAGATTGGAATGCAATGCATACCAGGTAAATAAAGTAAGACGGTCTTAAGTTCCCTAGGAAGCTTCTACGTTTCCTATACCAGTCTGTTTGAGCCTTCCAGCGCCAAAAAACGGGCGTACTACAGAGAAGAACAGTCGATATCAGAGCCCAAAAGCAGAATAGGCAGGCTGGTAAACTAACCAATGGCTTCCAAGGCTGGGATCTTCGTATCTGGGAACGGTGTAAGGGGCGTACAAGTTGCAAATTCAATCTGCTTGTGTTTTTGATGGAAATGGATGGAGACACGACCTCTACATACATCTACACACACCGCGTCTATAATCCGCTTGAAAGCGGTTCTATTACAGCACCTTTCAACATTTAGCAGGCAGCCAGAAAACAATGAGACAAGTCGTTTAATGTGTATAGTACCTAGATAAACCAGGGGGCTTGCATACCCGGAAATCTAGGGACTAGGAACACCGCACTTTTAGTTCTCGGAGTCTCCTGCATTAGGGCCTACGGGTGGGCATCGCATGAGCTAATAAACCGAAACATCTTAGAAGAGAATAGCTTTTAAGTGATCGTAAGAGTAGTTAAGCTCCTCAAGGTCGCCACGTAATAACAACAATCCAAGCGCAGCCAATAAGCATGACTACACCCAATAAAACAATGACAGACTCATAACGTTCGAGGTTTGTAACCATAGCAAGCAGTTGATAGATCCATTTCCATGGACGCCTGATACCTCTTGTGCGAAGGTAGCGTCGTTGACCGCTTGGTTGAATGAGTAGTTCGACTGGACGGCAAGGGCGTATCTGCTGTGACATGACATGCTTTTTGCCTTCAGTTGGGAGCCCGAAAATAACAGCACCGTTCGGGGGGATCCCATCTGGATTGCGTAGACCATGACAAGGGTCGCGAAGAGTCATGCGTCTGAATTTCTGAATGGGATTGCAGTCATGACCTAGGCAGTCGCCAAACGGCCGCGAGTCCTCTGGCTGATGCCAGCAAAGCTTCTTGGAAAGATACATTCGAGGAAGTTTCCCCTGCCAAGGGCGACCCATATCCTCGACACAGCGGTTAAGAAACACAAGGACGTTGCGTTCGCGTGGAATTTCTACCCATGAGCTGCATGGGCGCTGTTCTGCCCCGTCAGGCACGATTACTTGGCCGAGATTGCAGCCAAAGACGACCATTAGATTCGGGCTCTTGGTGAGACTCCACCAGTCGGGCCTTCCACTCACGCACGGAGGCCGAATTAACCTGGAACGGAATAGCGAGGTACAATCACGAATGTCAGCAAAATCCCAGCCTCTTATGCCCAGATCCGGACAAAGTTCATTTTGCTCAAGCCTGAGCCTTATGGCCTCCTTTCGATTCTCAAAGTAGTCGAGATAGAATCGAACAATGTCTCTAAGGCAATAGTTCCTTTTAACTCCCTCTTCGCTGTGATTTTCCCCGAGCACAATAGAACTGCAGGAACGTATGGCAGCAAGAGCGGCACTTCCTCCGTTGGACGAGCGCTCCGCGTAATAAATCTTATAAAGAGCGTCTGAATCTGCCCAATATCGAAAAAGATGCGCGCAGACTATATGGAAGAGCAGGCTGAGCTCCGGCACTATCCAGCCTGTCTTTGTTCCGAGATCGTAGTATAATGCAGGGGAGTTTGCCGATCTTCCAAGGAGCTGATCAAAGGCCATCTGACGATTCTCGATCCTTTGCATCTGTGCCCGAGGAAGATGGAAATTTGCCCCAACACTAAATCCAACCCATGGGGGTCTGATGTTGATAGACACTGGTATTTGCTCTCCTAATTGTAGACCACGGTGGTTTTCCACTGGTGCACAAGAGCTCTGGTCGGACGGCTCCTCTGTCCCCAACTTTATTTGTGCTTGGCTGACCCAGCCTAGGAAATGTCTGCCTTCCAGAAAGGCCGTCAAGTTGTCCTGTACTGGTAGCAGCGGGAACGCGTTAATCTCCTCAAAGAATCCGTCTATTCCTCCGGCCGTTGCGTGCCATTGAGTCCCGACAGGGCTGTTTGCAACTGGGAAGGCTGTGAGTGACTCTTGGCGAATTACGATGCTGTCCTGAAATTCCACCGGCAACCGAGCTTGAAACATCTTTAGCAGTAATTCAAATGGTAGCTCAAGCCCATAGAACTCCCCCCGGTCCGCAGTCGGGAATCCCCATGCCAGGACAGAACGATCGAACAGCGGGACCCAGCAGGATCCCAGAAGCAGGTCCGACTCGGGAATATTTTGTATCGATCGCAGACGTAATTCCGCCAGCACACTGTCATTTTCTGGTCGGCCCGAACAAATTTGCAACTCTGCCTCTGAAAGTCCTAGCGACTCGCCCACATGAAAACGGAAGACGGAGGCGAGCCAGGCAAACTGTTCAATGGTCTCGACGATTTCCGGTGACCGACCATTTATTTCAACAGTAAGGCATTCATCAGATGACTCTAGTTGGATGCTGTGGGTCGGCCCATGCTGATAGTCTATTCTCAGTGAGTATCGCCTCTCTTCTAAGTACACATGTAGGGCGCAGCTAAGGGGGTTTGAGTAAAGGGAGGAAATACTTACAGCTCGTCTCGTTTTTTAAAGCGTAGATTACAGCCTCTAGAGTGTGTGGACCTGATTGAGGCCAAGTTTGGCGCATGTAATCCCCACACGTAATGGCCTGGGCTCGGGTTAATGTTCCAGTCAAAGTTATCATCTGCGAGATGTCATCTGCTGGATCAAGCTCCGTGCGCAAGAAATCCGGGAGCTCCCAATACACGCAGACCTCCACAGAGCAGATTGGAAATAATTTAGCGGGCCGTAAATGTGGCCCGACTTGGTGATGGACATAGGAATTAAAGCTGGGAAAGACAAACCGCCGCACATCATTACACAATTGCTGAAATGGCTTGGACTGTTGAACTTGACTACTATCAAACCCGTTGTAGACGGCCATGACTTGAAGCTGGCTTAATATGTGAAATTTACGCTCCATGCCGCCAAGGTCTTGGACCTCGTCGCGAGCGGAAATCGCCTCTTCATATGATGGCGGCAACGCCATGGTCCTCGCAGGGGTTGAGTTCTTCGGGAGTGCCAGAAACAACTGATCTATCACAGCAGGCGCTTTCGACCCTATCTGTAATAATGTTAAGGCATCATCAGCGGAAGAGACAGATTGACCTACGAAATTTGGGAGGTCGCCAAACAACTCCATGACCGAGAGCCTCTGTGCGAAGTCCTCGAGAAGTATGACCAAATTCTTCTTCAGTCGAATGGCCCCTATCTTATCGTATGCAGTGACCACCAGGGCTTCCATTTCCGTGTCAGTCAATATGCATTGCGCAAGCTCTTTCATCATCATGTTCTCTTCAGGCAATTCTGATTCCGTGCGTTTCAAAAGTGCCTGGTTTCTCTCATTAAGGCCCAGAGGAACACCACTGGAAGGCACCTGGTCTGGCTCCTCCCAGCCACTGGAAAAAAATCTAGATTCCATGTCTTTGGATGCTCCCACGGAAGCTCTGCCCATATAGGACCCTTGTGGGCTGCATTTTGAGAGTGAGATAATGCTCGATTGCAAGTCTCTAGACTTGAGGGACTCATGAATGAATCGATTATGTCTTTGTAGCTTTTCGGCGCAACGTTCAATTGACTTCCGCGTGGCCACCTCGTTGAAGTATTCCCCTGCGAGAGACATAATACTTTTGACTGCATTCAATTCATCGTCATCAGACCGATCCAAGCTGTGGGTGACATTGAAACGGAAGTATCTGCCATCAACGGCCATACCCCGATATATACGAGCAAACGACTGCGCTGTGTCTTCCATGTCCGCAGCGATCGAAGTGAGATAGTGCTTGATTCCTGATAGCGGAGTGGAATCCGTTGGCACCAGAGATTTACCTGACCCAACTGACACCAAGCAAGCTATCTCGGCATCAGGCCATATAGTCCTTGCTAATTGTGTAGCCTAGTTCAGTGGGTTGCTCGCCCCCATCCCGCCATCGATATATTTGACTTGATCGGGCCCTATAGCCACAGGGTCAAAGAAGAAAGGTGCTGCAGTTGTAGCACGGGCGGCTTCCCAAATCCGTATGTAGCCGTCAATTACAGGTTGCGAGGAATAGTGACTAGAAAACACCTCAATCTGAGAATTGACGACTCTTTGCGCGACGACAGCACTATTGGCATATTTAGGAAATGTTAAATTTGATGCAGTTCAGGGCATTTCATACGTGACTGGGGTGCTGAGATTCACTTCCTGCAGAAGCTCATCCTCATTCACTGCCCTAGATCGAATGATTTCCTTTATTGCTTTCTCAAATGACTCGCCATTATAGCGGGGCATGAATCTCCCTCGGAAGTCAATTCGCCAAACTGCAGCGGGCTTTTGGATAACGATTTTTGAGAAGTGAATATAAGCTTCTATGCACTCATCGATACCCATCCGCAGCCGGCCGAGCATGATCGCAATAAGGCTTGAACCGGGTCAGCCAATCGAACTTTTGGAGGTGGTGTATAGCCATTTGGCAAATAAGTCATGGGTGATTCTTATTTGGAGTTTACCTACCCTCCGCCTGAGGAACCACATATGAGATCAAACACATCACAGGGGTTTGGTGGAGATTCGGGATTGATCGACCTCATGAGCTCTTCCAAAATGACCAGCTCCCAAAGTCCACGTATACCGCCACCATCTAAATGCATATATTAGCTTAGCTGGTGCGAAGCGGGAGAAGGTTGTACCAAGGCTCAGTAATCGGACGCCATCCTTAGCTGGGCCAGGTGGGTCAACGGTTGGTGGGGATGTGCATTTCACAGTACCTGTTGTTCGGGTTTTGCCCCAAGTGACCGGCGATTGAGCGTGGCCTATGTGATCAGTGTTCGTGGCTTGGGATATAAAGGCCAGAAAGATTCCAATCCATTGCCCAGAATCTCCCATGTGGATAATCAGAGCTCCATCCTGCAATACTCCGTCCTCAACCTCGAATTCCCTGAAATTTCCCTGATTCATATGAATATTATGTATCATCTCCCCTGATCTTGATCCGAACAAATAGACGTCCGCCTGGCCGTCTATCGCCCGGTGTATTTCAGGCATTAAGATATCAAGAATATCATTTGCCCAGCCGGGAATATCATGAGGCACTACCCGACAGCTTTCTTTATCAACAATGCTGTCCCGTATATAGTCCAGTCCAAATTCATTGACTTCCCCGGACCCCAATGGATGAAAACCGAACGATAGACTTGCAAGCTGATTGATGATTGGGTGTTGGTCGAACCGGCGGTTAACCCAGTAGACAAGTCGAGAATCGTGTCTCTTTCCTGATTCGACGTTGATCGCTGCGCGGAAAAATCCTGGTCTGTTGTTTCTATAACCTTGTAGACTTGTCTTAAAGTCTGGCTCGCTTTCCGGATCATCGTAGCAGTATAATGAGAGGTGGCGGTCGTCTTCAGCAGTCTTCTCACTGTACCCCGCCACGCGCGCCTTCCAAATGCCGTAATTTTCGACTGGCATGTTGAATATAATATTGCCCGGGAAGGTTCTGGTAAAGTTTTCTCTTGTACATGAGACTTGCGAAATAATTGAGCTAGTGTCTAATTCCGAATATCAGTAAGTATATAAATCAACCTTGTCACAAAGACCAGGTGGGGTGATGTGCCATTGCTTGGTCACGTCCACACCACGGGGTTCAAATTCCATGGTATCTGACAGTTCAATTCTGTCGGGTCCAGACCAATTGCCAACCATTGAAAGTTATCCCAATTTGATTTGATTCCATGGTTTTGACATAAGACGGGCATATGGATACATTGTGGCTGTTAGATAGCCCGCTGCTGATTGACGTCATGACACTTGCGATCATTCACCCAGTCTAGAATCGACCATCTCAAGAAATAGAAGGACCAGGAAATAACCGTTATTTTTGCATGAAAAGGCCCTTTCATTTCAGTGTCAAACACTACCTAATATATGATACACCCTTCAAGGACTGCTGCATTGGCTCGTCTTGTTCTATACGATTCGTCTCTTTCTTTATGCCAAAATCAATATAAGTTACAAAATTCCAAGACCGGCGAGCACCCGACAGATTACCCACATATATCAGGTGCAGATATACCTGGGGTGGTTGGCCATCTGAAGATTGGCTTTTGGTTGGGACCCGGGTAGGGAGATGCCAATGATCCTAGATCCAACCAATAGATATAGTTGGACGACATACTCCACAAAGTTGAAAGGAGCCAGGCTGCTTCCGGCTTTGATTATAGCTACACCAAGAAAATGACTACCACCATACGGCGAGACACAGGTGGGCTGAGCAAGCATCCGAGTGCTCCAGACTGTCATATGGGCCACGCGATTGTGTCAAACTCTGGTACCTTATATAGACACGCTTCGATGATTCCGTGGATACCCTCGTCGATCTCTGCAGATCTCCGTTCCTCAAGAATCAAAGTTCTGCCAAGACTTGCATAATCTGGAGTGCACAACGTAGCCTTATAGGATATCATGAAGGTACGGCAAACCAGGCTCTAGTTCTCTTAGGATTATATGGAGATAAAAGCCAATTGGGCGTGTGTTATGGTCGGGGCTTTCAAAAGCTCCGTTTGCGGCTCGAGGCAGCAGATATTGAGTTTCAACAAAGTTAGGTGCACACGGACAATAAGAAATTATGGTTGAAAAATCCGCCCAGAAAAATTGTATTGAACGAGTTGTACCTTTAATACTGGAGGCAAATTATGCTTTCGGAATCATCCTCTCCCGGTATACAAGTATAGGGGAATGATTTGAGCAAGCCCATAAACCTAGCCATGATTTGTTCATACGGCCGGCTGGTTAGCAAGTATTTCAACCTGCTCGAGAGGCTGCTGGAGCATTGGCTCTTTATCTTTCGGATCGGATCATCACATTCAGACTCGGCAGATTCGTCCAGAGCGTCTGATCCATAATGCTCTAAAGGAGGCAGGGCTGCCTCTAACTTCTTTAGATTCCTATACCGTAGTACGTGATGGACCCAACGTACGGTGGCTTTACTCACCCGCTCATTGGTCGAATTTCAGCGTTCCCGCGTGGGCCTGCTACCATGCCGTTAACTGGAAGTACGAGCCACAGATACGGGTAGTTAAATATCCCAGTGCCAGCATTCTTGAACACGTAAACATCCATAAACAAACAAGCAAGGGCCACAACAAACATAATGATGACGGCTGAATCATACAGTCATCTCGTACAGGTAACGTATTCCACAAGTGAGCCTCGCCCACAAACGAGTCGCGCCCCTTTAATCAAAATTTCTACTTTTTTGAAGCTTTTCAGCCACCAACACCATTGAATCGATCAATTTAACATATAAAAAAATAGCTACTTATTAGGGCAACCCCGAATAGTATGTCCAATCTTCCTACAACCACTGCAGCGGGCAGGAGCACGCTTGCGAACTCCTGCAGTAGAATCACCAGGCTCCTCATTTAGCGGTAGATCAAGCTGCTGAAGTCGATTTTGACCCTCCTGTACAGATAAAAGCAAATCATTGCATATAAGAGCTCGCTTTCTTGCTTTCTTATGAATCTTTCGCTCATTTTCAGCCCGTAGAAGCTTGATTTCTTGATCAAGAAGAAGCTTTGTATGCATTGCCATTTTTGCCGCTTTTTCTAAGTGCTGAAGATGAGATATAGGACTACTAGAAAGTTGCCTTTTTGAATTAAGACTCTTCTGTAGACTGCGCATCTTATGATCAAACTGGCGAGGATTTTGGGGTGTCTGAAAAGTAGAGGAAATTGCTGGTATCAAAGAAGGTGCTGGTGATGGTGTACGAATTTGAAAAGTGATTTTTGTAAGAGCTCGCTCTTTATTAAGCCGTTTAACCCCTGATCCAGTAAATCCTGAGCGTACATTCTGCTCAGTAAAGACTGCTTTGCGTGCAGAAGGATATAATGATAAGAAACCCTCCTTATCAATATGATTGTTTCCTGCAGTCATTCGAGCTTCTAAAAGCTTGCCATATGCGCGTTTTAGTGGGCCAAATACACCCACATCAAGCGGTTGAAGAAGTGATCTTTAGAAGGAGCGTATCTGGGGCAGAGCGATTTACTGCTACTACAGCAATAATATCACGCAAAGCATGAGGAGGCATACAGAGACATATAATCTGATGATTCATACAAAAGTCATCAAACTCTGCTGTTAAATGACTTCTGTGGCCATCCAGAATAAGTAGTCGTTTAGAACCAGTTGTATACCGCTTAGAGGCAGGCTCAAAAACCTCTTTTAGCCAGCGAAGCCCTATTTTATCGCTTGTCCAACCATTCTCACTAGTAGCAATCCACCAGTCTTTCGGAAGACTAGGTTCTTGAAACCAAGCAGCTTGTTGATTTTCTGCTTTGAGAATGATTATGGGCGGTATAGTAATGCCTCTTGAGCTCACAGTCTCAATGATTGTGACCCATTCCCGATTGCCTTGTATAACCCTGCGTGGTCGCTCACTTCGATCTACTGCAGTACTGCACGCCTTACGTTCTATAGATTCACGCCTTTAGCTTATGGAGGTCTTCCACAATATTGGTTCCTATCTTTTCTGTTGTTTCGATTGAACCGGACGAAGTTCAGAATTGATTCTACGGTGCGATAGCTTCCGTGCCTGCAAGTGAAAGAGGCATGGAAGGTCAAAAACATCCAAGGCCCTGCCGAGGAAGATGGAACTCATGCTAAGGGATGAGGGAGATGTAGTTTATTAAAGCTATGCTCAAAACGTGGTGTGCGCCCCCCTCCCCCCAAAAAGGAACCACCATGGTCCGTATATATCTCCTCCAAAGACCAGCGGCTTGTCTACACCCATCATGACCGCCGAGGGATACTAGCATATTGTTTCAGGTGTAAGTGAACAATTTTGCATTTTCTGCAAGCTCTCCTGGCAACAAAATAGAGATGCTAATCTCTGAAACGAATCATTCTGAACGGTTGGCATTCTCCGACCGACAATGAATAGCTATGATAATAGGGATAGCGGTTTTTTTTTTTTTTTTTTCAATCCCCTAGTCGTGTGGTAGAGTGCCTTGATGCCAGACCTCTATATGGACCTTCCCTTTGAGATAATGCACGGCGGGAGAGCCCATCGAGGCATTAATACTGCTCGGAGCTTGGTAAATGCATCCTTGCGCAAGGCCTTCTGCAATCGAGTGCACCAGATAGCAAGGGTGACAGAAAAGGAACGCTGAAAAGCCTCCAGCAGGGGCTTAACATACCAGTTACATTCGAGGAGCAAGGGAGCTATCCTGTCATCAGGCCGCGTACATGTTGAAGAGTAGTGCCGGCCTGTACCACGGCATGGCATCCATATCATGTTCACATACTCTTTCCGAAGCCGGCACGGTTCACCTGGCTGACTTTATCACTAGCAAGCGACTCCAGCTGAGAGATAATTAGGAACCCAACGCCTCATATACCTTAATGCATCCACGCATAGTAACGGGAGCCTTCATTGCCCAAGACTTGAGGGATTTATTTTCCATCTCCGGTGTAGTTACTGAAAACAGGATGTCCGGAGCTTGGAAAGACTTCATCTCCGCAGAACCACGTCTTCAGGATCCAAAGGATTGGTCGAACTCAGCTGGTGATAAGTTCTTCGACAAAAACCTCGTAAAGCTGGCGCGCGATTATACCGGGCACTCAAACGGGAACATTCAAATGGTGGTTGGAATCGATGTCAAATATGAGGGCAAAGAATCCGCGCTGTCCCTGTGGCGAGCATTGTATACAGTACCCGGGAAGAGGGTGAGACGGTTGACACTCTGGATGTCAAGCAAGAAATTGAATCTGAGGAAATTTTCAGGCCCCCTTCGGAGGAAAATTGCAGCCAACGTGTTCCGAACGCGAGATGGTCTCTCCGCTAATGAGACCAAAAATATTCGGCTGAGTCGGGCTGGCTTTGGGCCCGATGAAATAGCGGGCGAGCATGGGCGGTGCGGATTTTGGTCAGCTATGATATGTAAACTGAAAACTCTTCTCATACGTGCGAAGAAGATGCATTTAGCAAGGGAGTCGGCTTCCAGTGATCGCGGAATCGAACCCAAGCGCAGGATTAGAAAGAGTAAGATACCATCATCATCTCCAGCTGAGCAGCTAAGGTCCGATGATGAAGCAGAACACCGTCTCTGGGAATTACGAGCAGAGAAAGCTGCTGCATCTGACGATAATTTCCAATTGCCATTATCCCGGCGTCGGAGAGCTGTATGAGGTTTTTTTCTTCTGCATTTGTGCCTAGCAAACACATCTTTGAAGAGCTAGTTAGACCTATTCAAGCGGGAGGAGTTACGTAGTCGCATCACATTTCCTACAACATTTTCTCAATGTACTGGCCCCCCCTAGCATCTATGGAATCAGATTGGACCTTGTGGTGTACGGATCGAGCGCTACTTCGGGGGCAGAGAGCCAGACGCGAATGTGGCTGGGATTGGAATATCCCATACATGCATATGAGAGTTTTCAAAACTCTAACACATATCCCTGAGCCCGTAGTCAATGCAGATAAGATCGGAATTAAGTATGATAAGAAACCACCAAGCCAGCGCACTTCCCTTTTATCAAAGCCAGGTTCAAAAACGACCTCAACTCCCGGTGAAGCATTTCCTGGGTTCGGTGAGGTATCGATTCTGTGCCATGATGGGAGACAACGAGAAAACATACATTACGCCCGATGAGCGTCAGGGTCTCCCACTCCCAGACCAGCCGCTCCCATTGTTCCTGAGTGTCTCCGGTGGCATTGTGATATCACCGGTCCTGCATACCCGGTCGGAACCGAACCAAATAGGTCTGGGGAGATTAGAAAAACTAACCGAGGCGGCCATAATCGGCCTCTTCTTCTAGCATTTCGCCAGACATTGCGGGCTAGGATGCCAGGTGGGATGGTAAAGGGGGTGGAAGAGACGAGTGAGAAATGAAATGAAAGACCATGGTCCTCCAACGCAATAACCGGCGCGAATGTCGTGCGTCTTCTTCCCACGTCTTACCTTAGTGAGTCTCACTACATCACGACAACGCGTCAGCATGCGAGTAGCGGTCGAACAGTCGTCCCTGATGCCGGGCACGGTGCCCAGAAAAAGAACTGGGCATGAGGATTCGACAGAGCTCTTCTAAATCTTATTAAAGAGCGGTGTTTAGAATCGAGTTGCATGTGGGTGAATGAAAGAGACAATTAGTCACGGGACATGTCACGTGTTTGGTTGCTGGGCCGATTACGAGCCAGGCGGGAAAGCGACACATCAGCCCAACGGTCAACACCAACATCAACTTATGCGATGAAATCGTGCTTTGATTGCCATGCACTGCACTACGTCCATCCATAATTGGATCCGTCATCAACCCGACGTTTACGACTACCCTCCCGAACGCACCAGGAAACGAAGGCCCGTGGCTGCAGCGTGCAACGAGGTGCCACAACTCGCCAGCCCTCCACCTTCTCTGGAAGGCGATACGGACTGGGAAATGGCATCAACACCGAAGAGGAGATGTGTGAAGGGTCCTGGAGACTCTCATGCATTAGTTGATCTAGATACTACTCCTCGTCCCGTCATCGCGAATTGCTCTGAGCGCTCGGCGTCCGAAACAAGCTCCACGACATCACGAACGCCGTCAACTAGGAGGCAAATGATGAGCCTGAGACTCAGCGAGTCAGGTGTGGAGTGCAAGGCCCTTGATGTCGATGCTCCCCCTGACACCGCACAGAATTTGGTCACGACGATGGAAGAGATAGGACGCGCACTTGAAATTCTGCCACATGCCCTGGAATCTACGATCATGGAGAAGGTTAGGAAACGGAACTTGGATCATCGCAAATGGAGGCATTCTTTCAAATCCGCGGAAAATGAAGATGGGCTGCCTGGCCGAATTCCAACATTTGAAGAGGTGGAAAAAATACACAGAAAGGCAAACGAATGCCTAGAGTTCAATCATGAAGAGGCGAGTTGGAACAACCAGGTACACCTACGACTGCTTGAGAGTATATTTGAGGAGGTTCTTGGTGGACAATGTGATCAATTCAATGCTATCAGCTGGTGGGTGCCTTGTCCTATTCTTCTGAGATCTGGATAATCGATTTGCCTTTATCCTCGTTCCACCACTTTACTTATCAGGCTGCATCGATCTAGTACCACCGCCCGTCCGCATCGAGAATTCAAGCCAGCTTTGTCCCCAGTCAAGATGATTGATATATGTGTTTATGCTTCAGTTGACCAAGATGCTGAACTAAGCGCTAGCATGACCAAGTTTCGCAGCATCACACCGACGCAGACTGTCAACCATACCGATTTTGAACCTATCAGCATGCGACCCCTTCTACTCAGCATCGAGACCAAGAAGCCTGGTGTCCATTGGGATACCGCACAACTGCAGATTGGTAGCTGGCACGCTGCCCAATGGTCATTCCTTCGGTGGGCCGTCGGTCAAAAGCTACGCAGGCAACGAGTGGAAAGGTTGACAGAGATTCATCGCATAAATGAAGAGGAAGAGGCTTTCAGAGTGGATGAGCTTGCAGTTCTATCCTCCTTAGGCGCTTTACCGGGCATCATTGTCCAGGGTCATCGTTGGCTCCTGGTGCTTTCGACATATGAGAATGGGAAGACAAAGCTGTGGACAGATCATCAGTTTGGAACAACTCAAAGCTGTTTGGATATTTATGCTGTTATCGCCGGTATGCGACAACTTACGGCTTGGGCGCGAGATGTTTACTTGCCCTGGTTTAAGGCAAGCATTCTAAATTGAAGTCAGCAGCTTCTAGACTGTTCTCGCTATAGGCTATTCTCCGCCTAGGCTTAGAGCCCCAACCATGGCCGACCCCCTTTAAACTCACCTAGGTGACTGTGTGGATACTCCTCACCATGTCCATTCAATTAGATTTTCTGTATCTCTCCCCTAGCTCGCACAATCACCACCTGAAGTTGGGGAGTTGAGGGGTTTTTTCGGCGAGGCGATGACCTAAGCATCCCGCCCCGAATTTCTGCTTCACCGCCAACCATATTTGATTTTCCGCCTCACCGCTAGCCCTTCTGATCCATTCTTCCTGCAGAATCCTTTCCTGTCCACCCCATAAGCCCTGTGAACCAATCTCGCGGCAGAGTAGGAAAACCCAATCCATCATTGTAGATGAATTTGTAGACTCATTACCATCTTCTTTCTTCTTCATATCTGGTGGCTCCTCAATTTCCTGACTTCCTATTCTTTTCCACCTATAGTTGCGGTTGATGGACTATGTAGGCTGCCGTTATGACAAGGATCTAATAAGCTGATTAACCTGTGGATATCCATAATTTCCCATCGCGGAATTATCTGTGATTCAATCCTAGAGTATTTTATTTATGCTATAGGCTATTCTCCGCCTAGACTTAGAGCCCCAACCACGGCCGACCCCCTTCAAACTCGCCTAGAAGATTTTGCGGATACTCCTTACCATGTCTATCTAATTGGATTCTTTATATCCCTTCCCTATCTCGCACAATTGCTGCCTGAAGTTGGGGAGTTGGCGTGTTTTTCGGTGTGGGGATTATATAATCATCCCGCTCGAATTTCGTTGACGAAACTAAACCCTTTTTGAATTTCGTCGATAAAACTAAACCCTTTTAGGACGAGAAGGCAGACTAAACCCCATCTAGAGGCTTGTAGAGGCTACAAGAGTAGAATAGATAGATCAGAATTAAGTGATGGGCTGAGGCTACCCCTCCCCCCTATTCACCCCTAAAAGTCCTCTTTTTTCAAGTGCTATTAATGTATGGATTCTTTCCTTCTCCTATCTCCTCTTTAATGGCTTCTTCATCTACTCCTATGGTAAAGAAACGCGGTCGGCCACCTAAATATGAAACTGCGGAGCAGAAGCAGGTTAAGTATGCCCAGACGCGCAGGACTCAGCGACAGGCTGCCCTGGCCACAGAACGTACCGCTCAGTTTGACCAATTCTATTCAACTAGACCAGCTACGTATCCTACTAGACCAATCCCTCCTACTCCTGGTACTCTGGAGCCATCTATTACCTATCAACTGGAAGAGCTTCTCCCTCCACTAAGTCCTGGTCTCGCACCCCAGGAGCTTGATGATAATAATATAGACGACCCCTCTCCTCCCCCCAACTGTCCTAGAGATATGAGTCCTCCGCCTGAGACCCTCATCCTACCAACCCCACTAATGCGCAGTGAGCAACCTTAGGACCATATTGAGATTCGCACCCCCTCCCCTACGATTAGCGAGCCTGGGGAGGATATCTATACACTAGCACGCGTTCTTGCTGATCAGCTCTACCAGCATCATGGCTGTTGCCACCAATGCCACGAGCAGCAACATACGGCACACCAAGAGGCTCACCCAGTCCATACCACGCTGGCCAACTATCTAGAGCAGATTAACCCGGATAGAGACTTTCCGGATGTCCTTGGTTCCCCTACAATTGCCACCCACGGGTCGAATCTGGCCGAGCAAGTCACCCCAGAGCGAAAACAACAGGTTTACTGCGGAGTGGACCCCCATCAGCCCGATGCAGTACCGACCCACCTCTGTATAGCTGCTAATCATCACCCTGGCCTCACCCCAGAAGTTACACTGGATATTGATAGTGTGGGAGGCTTTGTAAAGAGTCTAGCGGTGGCCTAGCAGGGGATCCGATGGTATCCTACGCAGATGCCGGTCTCTGATCTCCAGTCTAGCCTCCATTTGAACCCCATCTTAGTGCAGTATCTGGATTCTGATGGGCGGGCCCATCGGGTTCATCGACCCCTGCATCAGGTTCCACACTATACCTTCGGTCGCCTGATTGCTTCTCTGTCTGCTCCTCTGCCTGCTCCTCTGTCTGCTTCTTTCCCTGCTTCTTTCCCTGCTTCTTTCCCTACTTTTTTCCCTCCTTCTTGGCCTGCTCCTTTGTCTGCTCCTCCACCTGCTCATCAGCGTGCTCCTCTGCCTGCTCCTCTGCCTGCCCCTCTGCCTGCTCCTTTCCCTGCTCCTCTGTTTGCTCCTCTCCCTGCTCCTCTGCCTGCTCCTCAACCTGCTCCTATATCTATTAACCTAGATTCACCCACTAATTGATCTACTGATTGATCTACTCATTGACCTAACGGCTCAACCGCTTGGTACTAACTCTATTCAAACTTATATCGCTTGGTATACCCCCCGCAGCCAACAATATATATCGAATAACTGGCTATGCCCGGGCTGCCCCGTCTGCCCTAAAAATCTGATAATCGCAGCCTCATCCTGATTATCCACCCCTGCCTGTCCTAATCGTTGCTGCCATGGCCCCTGGATGGCCGTGGCCTGGGGCCCAAATACCATGCTGGCCACCATGGGCACTAAAATCCCCCGGTATGTACACTGGCTCCGATCCTCCCACCCATAACATACCGCCTGCGGCATCCCACATTGATAACATGCACTAAATGCCTGGTACTGGATCTGCCGTCGGACCCGCATCATCCACTGCTTTGCGGGTTGGCTCTCAGGCTCCCAGCATTGGTATAAATCATGGCTGGCCCCATGCCGGCCCTGCATGGTGCAAATATAACAATGATCCTGCCACTGGGGGGCCTCCTGAATGATGGCCTCCACGGTTAAATGAGTCTGGATGGTCTGCTGGCGGGCCTGCATATCGGCGCGGGCCCACCGCTGGGGGGGGATGATTGATGTGCCTGGTGCCCCTGCTGCTCCTGCTGCTCCTGCTCCTCCTGCTCCTCCTGCTCCTCCTGCTCCTCCTGCTCCTGCTGCTCCTGCTGCTCCTGCTGCTCCTGCTCCTGCTCCTGCTGCTGCCTCTGCTGCTCCTGCTCCTGCTCCTGCTGTGCCTGCTGCTCCTGCCTCTGCGGCCTCTGCGGCCTCCGCACTTGCTTCTCGGGCCAGGAATTCGCGGAGCCCAAGTGGCCGGGACACGGGGCTGGATGCTCGCGAGCTGCTGTACCCCTCATCAATATCCTCTAGCTCCTGGTCCGCACTCAGTAGTGCCCATGGCGCCTCCGTCTGCTCCTTCTGCCACATGCGAATGATCGAGATGACCATGGGGTCGAGCCACAGCGCCTTCTGCACCACCATAAATCGCGCGATTTTAATGACCCGGGATAAAATGGGTGGGTAGCTATCGGGACCCTGCCACCCCCGCTCGCCGCGCCCTAGCACGGCCATGGCACATACTAAAGCACTTTCATACTCCTGCGTCCGATGGCGCTGGTTCAGCAGCTCCACGCAGAACTCTAAGCATGCCTGCTCGCGGGGCCGCATGATCCATGGCTGCAGTGCCTCCTCCACCTCCACCGGGGCCTCGGGATGCTGAATGAGCCACCAGAGATCCTCCCATTTCGCCCGCTGCCGCGCGGTCAAGTCATATTGGGGATACGCCCAGTCCTGCGGGTGCTGCGTGCGCGCAATAAATGCGAGCACCTGCTGCCATGGCTGGATATGCTTCTGGATATCGTCCCCATCGAGATACGCCATCAGTGGCTGGTATGGCAACCGGCCCGCCTGGTTGCGCACCGCCTCCATGCGAATAGCCGCCCCGCAGTACCGCACCGTCTGCTGGCTGCGGCGGACCACCTGCGCTATAGTCTCCCAGAGCACCTGTACCCCCTGCTCCACCGCATCCTGGGGCTCGGGATCGGGGGCCACCACGCTCTGCCGCAGGTCGGCCGCGGGGATCCCCTGCAGCGCCTCGGGCCAGCGGGTACGCCGCAGCCAGGGGTTGGCATCCGTCAGCTCGTCGGGTTCAATGGGTGTGGCCTGCCGGGCAGCCTCCGCGGCCTCCCATGCCTGTAGCACCGCATCCACGGCCCGCTGTGCTTGATCGGAGGGCGGCGGCGGTGACTGGCGGCCCTGGGGGTAGCGGATATGGATATAGTGGGAGCCTGCCCGGGATGGAAATAGCTGCTGGTATGCCACCTGCTCGAAGGACTGCTGGAATTCGGCCTCACGCTGGGCACGCAGGGCTACTGACACCCGGCCCCGACCGGGGTACTGGGACCACTGGTGGTGACGATACCAGTGGGTCCGCATGGAGCGCAGCGTAGATGCAATAAAGGAGCATGCCTGGGGTTCCCGGCGGCATAAGAAGCCGTCCCAATAACATGGGAGGACGGGAAGGGGGGTATCCAGGGCCTGCGGAACCTGAATGGCCTGGGGATTGGGGGCCACCTCGGTCCACTGCTGGATGGCCTGGACGATGGGCTGAACCAGAGAATGGGGGAGCTGGTGCTGCTGCTTTAGATGACACTCTACCTCTGCAGGCCAGACACCATACTGGCACTGCCGACAGATCATTATCCTAAGCAAGGGGATGATTTCAAAGAGTTGGTGCTCCATATTAAGTCCAGAGTCGATAAGAAGAAGAATAAATCAGTAGAGTAAGTCAAGAGCTCTATTTTCTTCCCCAGTCTTGGTGTCAGGAAGCCTCGTATACTATATGATATATCAGATACTTCGCGGGAGCTCCCCCACCAAAATCCCAGGACAACCCATTGACTTTACCCTGTTACTATACCATATATAAGTAAGATATTGGATTTCAGAAAGAAGAAAGTGATAATTAAATGGCTAATCTACTAACTGGCCAAATCTACAGAGGAGGGAGGTAAAAATGGACATATTATCCTACTCAGAAGTTAAATCCAACCTACTCGAACTTGGGGTTAATTCGGCCAATCAGCGGCCTTCCCGCTCCCAACCCTAATCACAACATAGGTATGATGGACCAGGGCCTAGGGTCTAACTAGGGTCCCGAATCAAAGCCCTTCGTCGGTTGGCATATCCCGTGACCCAGCTCGGTCGATATCGATTTTTAGCTCTGCCGCCATTTTAACATTTTGAGTTCTTCTTTCCATCTATCCTGCATTGCAAAGCACGAAACAACATTTGTCAATCAATATAGGCGGTCACACGAGTATGACAATTGTGCGACTATTTAGTAGTCAGCCATCATCATTCCGTTGTTTGTTTGTTTACCGTCAGTTATGTGTTTAGGAATGTGATCCCTAGAATACTTAAGGGACTAGGATAGTCAGATAGTTCAGGGATTCAGACCCTCAATTCATTTCATTTATACCACTACATTTGGTGTATCAGGATTTCCACTATTCGCCGACAACATTCTACCTCATCTCAAGCACGTTACACCAAACAAACGATCGTCATGGTTATAGTTGTTTCCACCGGCGGCACCGCGGGAGTTGCCGTGGCGGCTGTTGCTGAAAAGGCCGCTGCTGCCACTGCTGCCCTCGTTTCTCAAGGTGCTCTCGCTGCTGGTAGCGCGGCTGGAGCGGCCGGCGCCGGTGCCACTGCCGAGGTTGCACTTACTACAGCTATCGCTGCCGAAAACGCTGTGATTGCTTTAACAGGGATGACTGTTCCTAATATGTGGAATCCAGTGGGATGGGCTATTGGAGGCGTCCTTGTTGGTGCCAGTCAACGAACATCACAGGCTGTGACTTGGGGCTGCTATAAGCCTATTATTGGCGAGGTTGATACCAAAGAAACATCAATCAAGCCAATCACGTTCGCAAACCTAGCAGCGAATCCAGAGGTTCGACGGGTGCTTGTCTGTGCTAGCGCTGGATCCGCCAACCTCCCCGACGTTGAGATCGAAAACAGAGCTGGACAATGCTACTTACTACGGGGCGTTGTTTTACCGTGGGGTTTAACTGCATATCATGCAGAGCACATCAATAAATCGATGTGCACGATCCCTTCATAGGAGACTTGCCAGGGATCCGCGATTACCTTAATGCCTAGAAAGGCTAGGATCACTCCGACCAGAAGCACCGCAAGGCAGATGAAGGCGCAAGGAAGCCAATAATGAGAGATCAGGGGTACCGCCACTGCTCCATGACTGTATCACGACTTGGAATTCGGGATGATAAAGGTGATTTTAAAGAGTACCATCAATTGGACGCCTTCATTAACCCATTCTTAAGGTTTCTTCATTGATAATATATCATTTCAGTATAAGTTGATGATGTACTTCGTTGTCGAACTCGTCGTGATCCGGAGTATTTGCCAAGAGCGTGACGATTTCCTATTTTGAGTTAGTGTTGTGTGACGATTTCCTGTTCAGGATTAGTGTTAGGAGAGAATAGGCACTTTCAGGGGCAATACCAAGTATGACAGATTCTCCTACAGACAACAGACCACAATGTAACCATGGACAACTTACCACAGTTCCGTTTCGCCAACGATAAGCAGGATGATGCTAGTATTCTTTACCGCCGTGCACTTGATGCTTGTTGAGCCAAAAGATATCGAGCTCGCCGTAAGGAACAGCTAGAGCACTCGAAGACACCGAATATATGCACTAATTCTGTGAGGCCTGCTAATCTCAATCTCTCTGCTGAAGCAACTGTATCTGGATGTTTAGATACGTTACTTGATTTATGTTCCCATTGTGGTTTCATATCAGGAGATCTTTATCTCGAATATGATGACCCTGGATCACCGGATGAAACAATTATAGGGTCTACCTGTCAGCAACAAGCTTCAGATGAGCCGGATCCGCAGGATAGCGAAGAACAAGAGACCATGTCTTAACTGCTAGAGTCCTATATTGAAGAGGAGAGCAATTTCACTTATTTTAAATCTGATTTGGAGGAGGAATTGGATAGATCTCATCGGTGGCGTCTGCCACCAGCGGTCGATTTCAGGAAGCGCATCTGCCGCGTGGAAAACCGGGGGAGGAAGTCACCTAAATGGGCGATACGAAGGGCGCTGCCCTTACCCTGGTACCTGGTTGAAGATCCAATACCTCTTATTTGCCACTCCGGAGTCCTGGGAAGTTTACTCCGTAGCCAGCGAGGACAGGACCCATCGACCCATCCATGGTCGCTGATGCTTGGTTTTTGACCGCAGTCGGGGGGAGGGCCAGAAAATTCCCATCGGGACGGATGGCTCGCGTGCGATGCTGAGAAAGAGAGGGCTGTCAATAGGATGATTGTCCTCTGAAAGCGATAGAGGTTTTCTTGTGCACATGACAGGAAAATCCGCCCTTTCTACATTAAGTTGGTATCTATCCTTCATGTTTGTTAATTTTTATCAACTGGTTCAACTTTGGAATCTTGTCCATCCTGGAGAATTTGGGATTCTCTGGAGTGGGGAGGGACGGGCTGGGCGCTCTCCAAAGTAAAATACCAAGCCTCACTTTCAGCGATGTCGTTAGCTTATGTGATGTGACAGGAGACCATCCGGCCATTCAAGAGAAACTTCGTTTGGTGTACGCTGATGATAGCCCATGCACTATCTACACAGATGATATCATTCAGGGTACCGCGTTTGGTAGTGAGCATATTACAAAACTGGTGGCCATACCATCTCACTCTTAACGAACTATGTTTGAAAAACATGCCTCATACACTTGATAAGCCGGAATTTATGCCCCAGCAGTCTTGCGAAGGCAGGCTATCGTCTAGCTTTGACGAATGGCAGGAATTATTTTGTGGAACCAACATGACAGTAAGCCAAAGCAAGTCTGTCTTTACGCTGAATCTGCTCAGCTGGTCCTATCTCTCCTATCTCAACTATCATTTGATATTGACAGCATACTGGGCTTTGTGGATTTACCAGCCGTAGCTTCTCACGGTATTTGGTTCTATTCTGCCCCCCAACTCTGTTAGAATGTGCAGAATAATGTGCATATTACTACGTATAAGATGGTATCTAATTATCAGTGACCCCGGCTCATTCCCTCTCGGCTAAGAGATGTCCCACACTTTATATTTAGACGGGTAGAGGGCGCTGAATTTATGACTCTTCATCTCTTTTTCCCGCACCTTACCTGTTAATATGAATTTAAGCAGCTGACTGACTTACAATTCTCCTGCTGGTTCGACCAAATCTTCTATCCATCCCTGAGCCAGGTGTATGATCCTGATCTTATCTAGCATCTACCAGCGAGCTATCGGTATGCTAAAGCGACCTATTGTGCTCCATGAATGGAGAATCACTTACACAGGCAGCCTAGCAGTCAGTCTCAGCTCCAGATGTCCTATTTCTTGCCAGCAGAAGGCTTACACCAACTTTAGCAGCAAATCCTTTTGTTAAGAACCCAGCCCGTATTACAAGATTTGCATAATGCAGAGTAACTTCTTCAGGCAAAAGAAACTAAGCTTCATTCTAAGGCCCCGGGCCAATCCTCCAATTTACTTCTGGTCATGAAGAAATTTGAACGAGAGCTTTGGCAGACCTTAGATTTCTCCTATATACATCTAGATCGATTCTACATCAATTTAGGGAAGGAGATATGCCCTAAAGACTGCTTAAGCCCACCAAATGCCAGTACAGAGGCTGGACCTTAAACATTTTTATAGCGACGCTGCTGCCTGAATCATCATCTCAATTGGCTCTACGATGGACGAATCCCACAGTCAGGCCAGAATTTCTTTCAGACCGGAATGCTGCGAGATATAGGTGGTATGACCATGTTAACGCCCTCCCACTCCCATCTCTGACATGGGGGGTTGCTGTATAGGCAGTAGTATAATCTAAAAAAAGAGACCATTAATACTGCTCATACCTTTCCATTTCAGAATCCGGATCTACCACAATTAGCTTTGGATTCACGGCGGCTTCAAAGTAGCGCTCAAAATATCCATAAAAGAGCAGGAGGTCTCAAGATGGTAGAAGCAGCATACCTTACAAGTAAGCGCCGCTATCATTACAGTCTACTGAATTCTCGACAGCGGTCTTTTGGGGTTCAGGGAGGGTGTCATATGTCATGGAAATTATCCCAGCACCTTCAGGCGGCCTTACATGCACTACAGGATCAGATTGAAATACCATTCGCTCAGTCACGCATGAACCCAACGTATGTGTGGGTAATTCGCAGTCCTACCTTTTTCAATTATAAATGGTACAACGTGAATAAGTTCACCACTGGCTATGAAATGGTCCGAGCGAGATCTTTGCCAGGATCAACAAGCTGGGAAGAAACAAAAATCATGGATATGTTTCTTCGCTGTCTTAAGGTTGTAATTGGGAGTTACGACCTTTCCCGAGCTAGCTCACTCTGGTGGGATCAAGAAGAGTGATCTTAAGGTCTTGATTAGCCCATTCTAGTCTACTACGGGCTGGGATTTAGTCGGATATTAGAGGAGCACGGATATTGCTGGTTCCAAGACTGGATTGACTTGAGGAAACTCAAATCTCTTCCAACCATTACAGATGGTGTTCTTTTTAGGAGCAGAAGACTTTGATGCCGATTTCTATGGTATGGTGGCCATGTCCGGTATTTCTTTGATAATAGCCGGCAGGCTGACTTGGCGTTAGATGATTTCATGGCTCGTTTACCTTTGCCTCCGGTAAATGAGACTTGACATTCTATGAACTATGCAGCAGGATATCAATCTTGAGGATAATACAAATATCCTGGATGATTTAATCTAGTTTTGCTATATAGGCCTCTCTGCCGTGCTACCAGATGGACTGGCCTGTGTTTCAGGAAATCAGTCATCTTTCCAAACCCCTCGTGTAATTGCTGATACATTATTTGGGTACTATGATTCATAGCAACGAGGTTCTTGGGAAAATAAGCCATTTCGCGTTCTGTGCCAGCAAATCTGTAGGAAATTAGAAACTGCTTTAACCACTCTGTTACGACAGGTCTTCACATCCTGGCTCTATTGAAATCTTTTCATGTATCATTGGGTATTGCCTTACCCATCTTCAGATTCGCTAGTGCCAAATACAAAACAGGAAATCCGCCGATGGTTCTCCGTTGACATTCAGCCTGAACCACATGATTTGGTAACAGGTACCTTGTCTCCGGACTGATACTGGGCTAGGTATCACTGGCGACCAGGGTGTCCAGAACCGCTGCCTGAGTATATTGACTAGGACCGCAGGTGCTGGCATACTTAGATAGTCAATCATCAGCCTCAGCAGACACCATCCAATGTTATTCCCGAATCTGACCAGGATCTGAGAAGTAATCCTTCTCTTATCGCTGGTCCCTCCGCTGGAGTGCGGCGAAAACCTCCACGCCAGGCACATCAGACTACAGCTTATAGTTCTTATTCTATATTTACTTGGCTCTGTCTGTGAATACTCTCCGCTCTACGTTCTGCTAGTAATGTATGGTGCCTACCGTAGTTAGCTATCCCCAGCTGGGAATCGATATAGATATACACTCAAATCTGTGCCCTCTGTAGACGTACAGAGTGCTGCATAGTAGGAATAAGATATATATGTAGATCCTCTAGCTCAATCCCGGTTGCTAGATAGGATTAGGGTCTCCTTAGGTCTCCAGGTCAAGAGGCAATCCAGACTGTAAACAGCTCTAGAAAATATAGATAGGGCAGAGGCTGAGTCATGCGCTTGAGCAGTTTCCGCGGGACCCCCTGGTATGTGGTAATCCAGCCAGTCCTCTCCAGCCATGGCCGCGTGCCCTGAAGGCCAGATTTGTATTGAGGCTGGTGCTGGGCAGTGTAGTTGCCTCCTCACTCTGAGGTAAGCCTCTGCATGGTGCGGTCTTGGTCCTCATGTCGAGGACCGCGGACCGGACCGCCTGGTCTTGCGGTTTCGAATCCGGAGGTTGGGACCGCACCATAGTGAACCACGGTCCCTTGCGGTCTTTCACCATGGTGAACTGCAATTGCACAACTCTGCCAAATTGGTGATTCGTCCCTGTTCAATACTATTAGAAAGCACAGTTTTGGTCCGTTTCTAAACAGTGCGGGTTAATTCAGCATCAAAAACCTTGAAAATAAATGAAACATGCTTCTGTATAGAAAGTTTACTAGTCAAAATATCTAGACCTACCAGTATCGGTCTATTTTTATGTTCTTATAGGGGGGGCTAAGTAGTAATTATTGTTAGCTTGGTGTATATGGTGAGAAATATATATTCGATACCAGGTCCGAAGCGATGATCACTAATATATGGTCAAATCCGGCATTAAGTGTACAGTACCATAAGAGGTTTCATCGTCTACTTAACTATTCACCTTGAAACCCTCCTTTACTCCTGAAATGTCGTAATACCTTCTTCAAAAATTCCGTGTCCTCTTATTTAAGCATGCGGAACGAGGTGAAGCATCAAAACCATGAAGTTATCTATGGAAAGGTATGATCTCTCGTAGAGATGCAGAGATGGCCTCGCCTATATAGGGAGATAATGATGCCTAAAAACAAACGCAGTAGGGAACAAGATTGCGCGGCCTTGCCCAACCTCCTGTTCTACCTAGTCAAAGACCTATTCCAACACCTACCCGAGACCTATACCGACGATCTTCCCGGTGTTGCAAGCGGTCAAACACCTAGGTGGCAAGGTGGCATGCCGACATCTTACACACAATGTAGACCCAGGAAGGAAGAGGAGGAATATAGTAGTATGTAGTATGCCGCCCATCTCCTAGCTCTTGCTTTTTGGCTCTATGTGACTGGTCGACCCCTTTGTGGTCCTCTGCGGTCTCTGCGGTCTCTGCGGTCTCTGCGGTCTCTGCGGTCTCTGCGGTCTCTGCGGTCTCTGCGGTCTTTGCGGCCCTATTTCCGTCGGACTGCAGCAGAGTGGATGGAGGCTTCCGCTTCATCACGACTAGATTTGAATTGGATCTATCCAAATCGTGCCTATAGCTTTCTCCCAGAAAAAACGAAAACAATGTCGTGTAGTCGTGCTTTCCCCCAAAGCTGAAATCATTTTAATGAGTATCTTCTCCCCCGTCTTATCCCATACTCATTCCATTAAAATGTCACAGACTCAGGCCTACCAGTTCTCTGATCACTACCCCTCATTCGTTTTTGAGGACAATTCGCGGGATACCCTCTCCTTCTTCACATCCGATGGGCTTTTTAACCTCGACGGGCGCGAAATGCCAACTGCCATTCCTAACGTGAACTTACTCCGACCAGTGATTCCTCAGGGTATCCCAGAAACACTCGAACGCGTTGGTCCTCCTAAGAGGAAGAGCTATATACTCTGGACGGAAATGGTAAATGAGGATTTCGTTATTTCGTGGGTTAACAACAGAGTATGGAAGTAAGATGAAACGGGATATCTTCGAGGGTAAACGCAAGGCAGAATGTTGGGATCACTTCTACCAGGTGGCTGCCATCCAGGACGGGCCTCCGAAGGTGATATGCAAGAAATGCGACCATATCCTTGCTCACCCTGCCGATAAACACCGGGGAACATCTACGATGAATAGGCATTATTCGCACGCAGGTACATGCCGGAAAGAGCCGACTCAGTCGCAAGACATTAGAAAAGCTATCAAGAACGGGGTACGGACAATTAGTCTACCTTGCATCTAAACATTACTAACCTTATCAAATCTCCCCTCTAGGCACATCCGGCGTCTCAAAAAGTATCGTTTACACCACAGGCTTGGATGGAAAGGTTAATTACCTTTATTGCTGCCTCGCGGCTACCCTTCCAACTTGTTGAGCATCCCGAATTTCGCGCCCTTCTTGAGAGATGGTCCGGCTTGCTCCCTGCTTCCCCGAAATCCCTGCTGCAACCACGGTCCGCCATCATCTTCAAGACAAGCTCCCGGATGGAGCGAAGCTCTCTATTGCATTAGATTGCTGGAAATCACCCTTTCATCAAGCTTTTCTGGCAATAACAGGTTATCTCATCGACTGGGAATGGAATTACCGCGAGCTCTTACTTGGCTTCGAGCCTCTACATGGCTCACATACAGGGGCTTATCTGAGCACTGTTCTGCTTGAGAAACAACACATTACTCATAGGGTGCTGACTATTACTACCGACAACGCATCCAACAATGACACATTACTAGGCAGCCTTCGAGAAACCGTCGAATCTCTCGAGCTACCTAGTAGTATCCCGGTCGTTCGTATCCCATGTATTGCGCATGTTATACAGCTTAGTTAAACGGAACTTCTTGGCCAGATGGAAGCGAACCTGCGGAACGAAAGGGAAGAGCTTGAATAGCAGGCCATCACGGAAACTACTTTGGGACTAGTGTGTCATCACTAGGCACTAAATAACCTAATTTGAAAGTAGTAAGCGTGATGGTAGTAAGCATGGTGCTCCTCCCCCATACCAACCATGATGATTTTCTGCAGAAGGAATCCGGGATTCTCATTGCGACTGGGGAAATTGGGGCAGGGCTTGACTTTCCTACTATTGATCTAGTGATTCATCTGCAGGGGGCCTATGGTATGACTGGTATGACTGATTTTATGCAAGAATCAGGGCGAGCCAGTCGGTCCCCTGGCCAAAAAGGCTTTTCCTACTGCTTAGTGCAGAAAACAGATTTAACCCCTAGAATCAATGAGTCTCATGAAAGAGGCCTATTTAGGGCATATCTAAATGAAGTCCTATGTCGCAAAAGGCCAATATCTCGCATTTTCAATGGATCAGGCGATTCAGGATTGCCTCCAGAACCCTACCTGGGTGCCATGTGACCCATGTTCTAAGCGACTAGAGCAGCATCTGCAGGTAAAGGTAAAAATTGAAGAGTCTAATCGGAAAGCCTAGGAATGGCAACTATTCTACTCAAAGGCTTAGATCTATAGTGGGAGGATCAATGCCTTTTCTGCTTTGCAGATCAAAAGGCTTATAAAGGTATTGTTACGACACTAGCCAAAGGGTCGACTAACTGAGGGCGGCTGGCCCAGGCAGAACACGGAGTAATGACAACCAACGAACCCCGCAGGGGTAGGACTCCAGGAAAGCCCGAATGACGCAGGAAACGGCCGCCAACCAACCGACACAAAGATAACTTCTCCATGCTCAGAATTCTCGTTAGATAGCACCAATCCATTGATCTTTTCATCGGTTGAACGGCCCTCACATAATTTACCTAATAACTCTTAAGATATCTTAGATTAAAATTAGACATCCTCTAGGTTTAATTTTAATTATTATGGGTTCTACAGGCCTTGTACGAACCATAGGATAGAGCTCAGTAGAACCTCGCTGGAACCCTTAGCCTGGTAGGGTAAGGGTCCGTTCTGCCGCTATACACCGCTTTACCTCTATTTGTTGACACCTAACTGCCCCCCAACTTCCTGTTCCTTAGCTATTCCTTCTTGTTCATACGGCATGCCTAGATAGGAAGATCCATCTCTGTTCATCCCATAACATTAGGAATAGCTCAATCAAATTACTGGAATAGTGGGAGGCGACCTCTCACTATAATAATGGAAGAAGAAACTATGGCCCTACTCCTAAGACAGCTCCAGGAGCTCTATACAGAGATGCACGCCCAGAGGCAACAGTACCAGGAAGAGAACGACAGCCTCCAAACCGAACTACATGCTATACAGAACCAACAACCAGATATGCACACAACAACTGCTTTAATCGCCATACCCCCTACATCCAAGTCCCTAAGCTATAGCCGATACCGACCCTGGTATCCCGACGTCGAACCCTTTACAGGAGAAGACCTAAAGGACTACCCCCCATTCCAGATGAACCTCTGTATGAAGTTCGCTATTGACACAGCCTGCTATACTACAGAGGAGGAATGTGTCTATTACACATACAGCCGCCTTAGAGGAAAGGCTAGCTAGCACATCCTCCCCTAGCTCTAGGCCCGGCAAGAGTCACAAGCACTAGTATGTTGGGATAAGTTTATAGCTGCCCTTAATAAGGCGTTTAGCGACCTAGACCGATAGAGGAAGGCCCTTGTACAAATCAATACGATGAAGCAAGGGAGACGTAACCTTAAGGAATTCCTTAATGAATTTAATGAAGTGCTACTCAGCGCAGGAGGGATAAACTAGAACAATTCTCAGAAGAAAGCCCTCCTGGATACTGCAGTGAACTGACAACTCCTCTAAGGGATGATTAGTGCCATACAAGCGGACTCATATAAGGCCTACTGTGACCAATTACGACGTATAAACCACAACATCCAGCGAGTAGGGAGGCTAAGCAAGGGCCAAGCCCATATAACTACTGCTACAGGGGAAACCCCTACTAGAAGGAGATCAACAAGCCCCCCACAGCCAACCCATTCCGATCTAATGGACTGGGAACCAGTTATTACCCAGATCACAGCCCTACATGAAGAGGTTAAAGGCTTAAAACCTATAGGTAGTACGAGACCGTCCAAGCGGGCCCTATGGGTTAGTATAGAGGAATGTGACAAGAGAAGGTCTAAAGAGGAGTACATCTGGTACGGAAAGAAGGCCATTTTATATGGGAATGTCAGCTGTTACCGCCGTCCCCACCAAAACAAATTGCCAATATCCAGAGAGCGACCCCTACTAGTAGCGACCAAGGGTCAGGGTCAGAGGATTTAGGAAAAGAATGACCCCCATACAATGCCGCATACAAGGGGACAGGGCTAAGATAGTTAAAGTAATTTAACCTTCTTTAAGCCTGCGCATTGGACCCCCAAGAGACTCCTAAGGAAGCCTTTCCTAGGAGCCTCTAGATTCCCCCCCCTTCATTATACACTCGATTGTGGACTAGATCGCCTTAGTGTATACAATAATAGACATAGGCTGCCTCACCTACGGCGCCATCAGCAGAACATTTATGGAATCCCATCAGATACCGACAATCACTATTAGCCCCCGGAAAGTAAGAGGGGTGATAGGTAAACCAAGCACCCTTACAGAGATCGTACGAGTACGACTAGATATTAGGACTCACTCCGAGATGGATATATGTTTATACATGCTGCCTAACCAACTCGGCTATGATATGATCTTAGGAATGCCCTGGCTGCAGCACCATAAAGGCCAGATGGACCTTAAATATGGAAGACTATATCTCCGTACAACATGCTCCCGCCTATGGAACAAAGTAAAGAGACCTATGACCTTGTTAAGCCTCCAGGAGATCTCAATTACAGCTATACAGGCATACATACATCGAGCTAAGAAAAACCCCCAAGGCACACAAGTCTTCTTAGTTTCTATGTTAGACATCCAGAAAGCCCTAGAGACGAAGAAACTAGTAGACCCCCGAGAAGAGTTACTATTACAGTATCACCGATATCTTGATCTATTCAGTCCGAGCTGAGCCTAGGACCTTCCCCCCCATCGAGGGCCTAGGATGGACCACCCAATCGAGCTCGTACAGAAAGACGGAAAGGACCCAGAAATCCCCTGGGGGCCACTATACTCAATGTCCCGAGAAGAGCTGGTAGCACTACAGAAGGAACTGACAGACCTACTGCAGAAAGGGTTTATCCGAGTTAGCCATTCCTCTGCTGCGGCGCCGGTCTTATTCGTACGGAAGCCAGGAGGAGGCCTTCAGTTCTGTGTGGACTACCGAGCGCTAAACGCAATAACTAAGAAGGATCGCTACCCCCTCCTACTCATCAACGAGACCCTGAATCAGATTGGACGAGCTAAGTGGTTTACTAAGCTTGATGTTACCGCTGCCTTCTACAAGATCCGAATCGCCGAAGGACAGGAATGGATGACCGCATTCCGTACGCGGTATGGCCTCTATGAATGGCTTGTCACCCCCTTTGGCCTAGCCCGTGGAAAGCCCCAGGGCCCGACGGGCTCCCGACAGTGGTGTGGCAACAAACTTGGCCAACTGTGAAACACTGGGTCATTGAGATCTTTCAATCATCCCTCCGATTTAGTTACTTCCCGAAAGCCTGGAGAGTGGCTAAGATTGTGGTACTGCCAAAGGGAGGACGGGACCCCTCGTTACCCAAGTCGTACCGTCCTATTTCGCTGTTGGCAACACTTGGAAAAGTGCTTGAAGCAGTAGTCGCCAATACGATCTCAACACTAGTCGAAAAGCACCAATTGCTGCCCTCGAATCACTTCGGTGCTCGACGGAGGCGGTCATGCGAACAAGCACTTAACGTCCTAGTGGAAAAGATGCATGATGCGTGGCGCGAGGGCAAGGTTCTTAGCTTGGTGAGCTTCGACGTGAAAGGCGCTTACAATGGGGTGGATGGGCGCGTGCTATTGCGGAGACTGCGTGAGCGGCGGATTCCAAGCGTCCTGGTTCGGTGGATCGATAGCTTCTGCTTTGCGCGGCGCGCTTCCATCGTAGTAAACATGTATCAGTCCGAAGAAGTGGATATCCGGCACGCAGGGCTTCCGCAAGGGTCGCCGCTCTCGCCCATCCTCTTCCTTTTCTTCAATGCGAACCTGGTGGATGTTTCTATCACTAGGAAGAAAGGTGCCATCGCATTCGTCGACGACTACACTCGGTGGACTGTCGGTCCGTCCGCGGAAACAAACACGACAACACTCCAGCAGAAAGTCATCCCGCGGGCGCTAGAATGGGCGGCACGGTCTGGCGCAGCCTTTGAGGCTGAGAAGACCTCTTTCATCCACTTCACGAGGAACCAGCGACTAAGGCAACTTCCTGCTATTCCATTATACGTGGATGGTGCGGCAGTAATGCCGACGCCTGAAGTGAAGATCCTCGGCGTGTTACTGGATCAGGACCTTCGATTCGACTCACATGTTGGAAAAGCGGCTAGCAAGGGAATGAAGGCAGTTCTTGCACTAAGACGCCTCCGCGGCTTGCCACCGGCAGTTGCTCGACAGTTATTTATCTCGACGGTTGCGTCTAAGATCGATTACGCAGCGTCTGTGTGGTGCCCTGCCCGAAAGGACACTGTTATCCCCCTAGGAATCGGGCGAGTATTCGAATCGATGCAGCGGATCGCGGCTCAGGCAATAATTGGCGTAATCCGGACTACGGCTCTCGCGATTGCCGAGGCCGAGGCTGGGATTGAGTCGACCTACATACGACTACGTGCCCGGATTATAAAGCATTGGATTAACTGCCACACGTTGCCGAAGGACCATCCCTTCTGGCCGTGCCGGGCAGCGGCGGTTACACAGGATGGCAGCTACCCGTCGCCTTTCAAGATACTGGCGGTGCATGGCCCACAGTGCTTAGCAGACATGGAGGTGATTCGACCTTTTCCATTAGACCCGCAGCAACAGTCGCTCCGCGAGTTGATCTCGTCGCGTGGATCAGCTCTTGACGATCTACATGAGACCAGCTGTGCCCGCCTTTGGCTATACACTAGCGTCAGTGTGCGCAATGGTCTAGTCGGAACGGGCCTAGTTGTCCGCGTTAACCAAGTCGATATTGCCACATCAAGCCGGACCGTCGGCAGCGACGACGTGCTTAACGCCCACTACGCCCAGCTTGGGGCCGTGTTAGAGGCAAGCATGTATGTCCGGCGGATGCTACCTCGGATCCAGATGTCACCGTGGAAAGTGCAGACGATATTCGTTTTGAGCAACCCTACCGTTTTGCAATCACTTGCAAAACCGCACCTCCAAGGTGGCCAGGCTCTTATCTCACAGGTTACGGACGTGATTACTCAGCTGTCTGAAATGGGCTCTAAGGTTCACTTGCGACAAGCAAGGGAGGAGCCTGGAGATGGTATAGAAAGAGCGCACAGCCTCGCGCGCGATGCCACAACGGAGGGCAGGGGAATAGATCCCCCACCATGGGCGAGGATCCAGCTCCGAACGTCAGCGTTGCGATGGGCGCGTTTGAATGCAGTAGAACACCGGAAAAGGGTTTTCCAGCAGTCAGCAGCTAGCCAGTACTCTCGCCAACTGGACTCAGCCCTCCCGGGTTCCCATACGAAGATGATTTATGACTGTTTCGACCGGGAGAAGGCATCCATTCTAGCTCAGCTTCGCACTGGACATGCCAGGCTTAACGGGTATCTTCATCGGATTGGTCAGAATGAAAGCGACTTGTGCGCGTGTGGTGTCGAACGTGAAACGGTACAGCACTTCCTGCTCCAATGCACGCAATGGAACGAACAACGTCGCACCCTCATTGATGCGGCTGGCTCCAACTACGGTAGCCTGTCATATATGCTAGGCGGTAGACCGGAGAGTGTGGACGGTACGGATGAACGGGACAGAAGAGCGTGGAAACCTGATATCAAGGTCGTCAAAGCAGTTATAGCGTTCGCAGTTGAGACTAAAAGGTTGGCGTATGAAGGGCACTGATGTGTGAAGCCTGGTGGGCGAAGCCATGTGGTGATGATTCAATTTAGTGGACATATGTAATGATGCAGCGCACACTACCTAGCTACATACGACCTAAGGTCGTGAAAAGCCTGAGGAACCAATCAATCAATCAATCTGTTGTGAATCGAGGCTCGACCAAGTAAACAGTAGAGCTTCGTATACGGAATTTATTCCGTATGGAATCAGATTGATTTCCAATCAATCTGATATTTATCTTGTATATAAACCCTCATGTTCTCAGATATGAAGAATAATAACAATCAATCTTCCTCTAGATTACAACAGGTTATGAGCCTGGGAGCAACCTCTTAGGTAATATCTCTAGTCGCTCAGAGTTCTTGAAATATATCTACACTAAGGCCTCCACTTTATTATCTACTGAAGCCCCGCTATGAATTCTTCATTTAGCTTATCCTCAATCTCGTCCTCCGACAGGGTTGCAGGCATCAAGCCCCTTCTGGGAAGCAGTAATTATGCCTTCTGGAAGTAGATTATGACCTCCTACTTGACTGCTTGATAAGTGTGGCCGGTAGTGTTGGGCGAATTAACATGCCCTGATGCTCAATTTAAATACCGCTAACGTAATCGGTAAGCGGGTCGGCCATGTAAGCAGGTCGGCCACCTCCACCCGATTTCCACGACTAGGTGAGATTCAAGCGCCTTTATCAACAAAACAATCGCATTTCTATAGAAGAACTAATTACTAGGTGGATTAGGGCATCTGACCCTAGTATACCCCCGAATATGACAATTAGAACACTGCGGTGGGGCGCGTACACGCGGTCCAACTGTAGGAAGCCCTGGATCCCTAGATATAGTATCCTGAGCTTCAAAGACCTGACTCTCTTGTAGAAATCGTTCCTGGCCCTCCTGTATAGAAAGGCCCTCTGCAGCAGTAAGCTGCTTAGTAGATCTCTTTCGTTTTTGAAGCTTCTTCTCATTTGCAGCTCGTAAATCACGAATTTCTTGACGCGCAAGAGCTGCCTCATTTAGGGCTAATTCGCTGCATTTGATAATCTTATCTAATCGAACCTCTAAGGAAGAGGTAGGACTCTGTGAGCGTGTTCCTTGCTGTATACGCCTTTCAAGAAGCTTTCTCTTTACCACAGATGCCTGCTTCTCAAGCTGTCTAGTGGTATAGGGTGTCTTAGGCACTGAATTGGTTGACCGACTGCCTGGTGGTGTAGGAGTTCTTAGTTGAATAGTCAACTGACTGAGCACTCGCTCTGGGTTATATGGAACTAGCCCAGTAGCAGAGAAACCACTGCAGATATTGCTAGTAGTATAGATATCTGTACGCGCCTTAGGGAAGGCCTCTAGAAAGTCAAACTTGTCGATATGGTTGATTCCAAGGCGCATATTCTGCTCCACTAAGCATCCGTAAGCACTCTTTAGTGGTGAGAAACAGCCAACATCCAGAGGTTGCAGTAGATGCGAAGAATGAGCAGGCATACAGATAGGAATAATATTATTCTCACTGCATATCTGGTCGAATTGAGGTGTTAGATGACTACCATGGCCATCAAGAACTAGGAGGCGATATTTCCCAGTAGTACGGCTAGTAGTAGCAGGAATAAAGAGATTTTTAAGCCAGCGAAGGCTTATTGCGTCACTAGTCCAGCCATTAGGACTAACCTCAATCCTCCAGTCAGGTGGGAGGGTTGGATCTTCATACCACCCCTCTATATGGACCTTCCCCTTGAAGATAATACATGGAGGAAGCGCCCAACCAGAGGCATTGATACACTCAATAGAAGTAACCCATTCCCGATTTCCTGGCTGTACGAGAGGTGTTTTCCCATAGATATCAGCTCTAGTAACTACTTTAGCAGTAGCAACTAAGCCCATAGCAAAGCCAGTCTCATCAAAGTTATAGATATCTTCAGGTACAATCCCATGCTGCATTATAATGATTTGTACGCGGTCAAACCACTCCCTAATAATCTTAGGGTCTTCACATTGAGCACGCCGATAGTTGTATCGTCTAGAGAAGCAGGTCTTTAATTCATCATGCCGTTGAACAAAGTTATAGACCCATTTCTCGCCAACTGATTGAATAGGTGTAGTATCACGCGCAGTAAGAAGAATATTGGCCATTTCTCGTACATGAGACGGTCGAGGAGGCGCTCCACGTTGAATAAGCGATAGGATCCATCGTATAAGCGATTCCTCTTCAGTTTGAGTCATCTTATGGGAGTTGGCGCGTGTATCCTTGCAAAAAGTCTTTCCACGTAATCGGTCTTGAAGTGTTGAGCGGGGTATGTCATAAACACGCGCTGCCTCACGAACATTAGAGATTTCATGTTTTTTTAAAGCAGAGATGGCTAGTAGGATCCTGCCCTCTTGCTCAGTTGAATCTCTTGAATTTTGACGCGCTTTTGGAGGCATGGTTGGTGGTTGAATTGAGCGAGGTTCTCGACCGGGGCCAAAAACGCGTGAGGTGGCCGACCTGCTTACATGGCCGACCCGCTTACCGATTACGTTAACCTATCGCCGCTGATGTAATCCCGCAACTCGGACTCGAAGACATTCGCGGGGAAGCCGCGCGTCAGGCCGCGATCCAGATGCGACTGGAATTCGAGGGGCAAGCCTACGACTGCTACCAAGACTGGTGTTGACGCGAGGCCGAAGCCTACTATATGATTATCAAGTATCTCTCGCCTACTGTTAGTGCACAGGTGGCCGGTATTGGGACGTCTCGCGAGCTTTGGAATAATCTCGAAGAACGATACCAACAGACGGAACTGGCTACCTACTGTGAATTATTTGTACAACTGTGAGAGACTACTGGGAACCATTCCAAAATGACACGCGATTTTGTTGATCGAGTCCGTCTACTAATAAATCGCCTGAATGCTATCACGCTAGGTTTAATTGGGGACCAGACTTACATTACGATTTTGCTGACCCAGATTGGGTCTGAATATGCGTTTATTGTTGACGCTATTCAGAATGATAAGGAGCTGGGGACTCCAGTGGCTGTTGGCAATCGGCTCGCCAATGCAGAACGGGTCGTACGAGGAAAGGATCTGGTGTCCTCCCTGGTGTCGTCAGCTGCCTTGATTCATGTGATCATACCCGTCAAGAAGTGTAGATACTGTAAGAGGAAAGGTTATGACTAATTGTGATGCTGGAAGAAGCATCCGCATCTCAGGCCATAAAGGGACCGTTTGTCCTATCCAGACCGGAGTGATTCGAGTGTACCCAGCGATTCAAGCTATAGATCAAGCCAGAAAGAAGACCGGCCGGGCCTACTGGCTTCTAAGAGACCAAGAGTACATAAGGGCGAAGGTGACCACCTTCTATACCCATGTGCCAGACCCACGGTGGATCATGGACTCTGCTGCTACTAGCCACGTCTGCTGGGACCGGGAATGTTTTACCAGTCTCCGGCAGCACCGTGAGATGCTCATGACGGCAGGAGATCCAGTGGAAGCCGAAGGGATAGGCACAGTGAAGCTCAGCATTAGGGGGAAGCCTCACTGAATGGTGGTCCTGAAGAATGTGTACTATGCTCCGAAGGAAGATACTACCATTCGGGTATTATTTAGTGCTATAATTGTCACGTTTCTGGATTTAAGGGATTTTCGAGGCCATTCCTTCACCGCCGCAACCTGATCAGAGACATCGATGTTCAAACAAAGCAGATTTGCATATCAGGGCCGCTGTGTGTCGCCATTTCCCACCCTAGGTATCACACCATTGCGATACGCATTAGCAAGTGCTCGCTTTTGTGCCGTAGTTAAAGTAATGCGTGCCCACTTTTCCGGAAGCCGTATCCCATTCTTGAGCATCCACATTTTGACATTCCGCATCTTATCTTTCAAGTCCACCTGGGTACGATTGGTTAATTGGGGATCGTCGCTTGCTCGGTCTGAACATTCGATCTTTGCCCATTCATTTGGATGCTTTTCCCACAATCGTACCAGGCGCCTGGTTTCATTTAATGACCATGGTAATTTAGCGCGTGGATCGCTGAGCTTCGACCGACCCTTTTCCCTCGCCATCTCCGCAATCTCTGCATCTTCCTGCTCCTGGCGCTGCCTCCAATAGTCTGGTGATCTTGCACGTTTCCGGGCCTCCTCTTCTCGTTTTCTGTGTGCGTCCCTCTTTAATCGGCTTCCTCTTTTACGATCTAACCGCCCCCCCTAGCGAGCTCCTCGAGATAAGTATCATCGATCCCGCTCACCGAAGATCCAGCTTGGGAGGTAATAGCGTCGCTGAGAATCGATTGAACTGAGTCATGCGCCGGTCGCTCTGTGAACAGTGGCGTCATAAAACGACTGTCAGCCACATCAGCTTGGCTCGACCGGCCATTATGGTCGGTAAATAAGTCGTCTTCGGAGCTGAAGAACGGCAGATCAGTGGCTAAGTGGTCCTGCTCAAGTCCTGTTCGAGAGCCTGATGACGGATCGGATGGGACATGTTCCATACGAATGGGCCCGCTCCGCGAGCTTAACGCGTATGGCATTTTTTCTCGAGACGACAGTACTGATTGTGACCTCCGTGACCCCACGAGAAACAGTTGACTTTCGGAAAAGTGTGAGGTGGGCGAGGACTGTATGGGTTCCTGAGATAGTACGATTATTCGATCGCCATGGCATGATGCTGTAGGGTTGTCCACGTTTGATGGCCCCGTTCCGTCTGGTTGCGCCTCAAGAGCAAGCACGGGTGCTAAATCCATGCGAGCCGGAGCCGGGGAGTGCGATGATGCTGGGTAGCGTCGCGAGTGACTTCTAGAGTCTGTCCGGGATAGCGGCTTGGCTCGTGGAGGAACCGGAGATCCAGGCTCCTCAACCGTGTCCCCCATGCGGAACCACTCTCTAGTCATTTGTATGGTCTCCTCATACCTCGAATAGCACGATGTCGACCGTGAGCTTGGATCATCTGGTTGAGAGCTAGCTAATGAAACGGAGACGGGGTCCCCCCTTGGTCTTTCACCGGCTATACTGCCCGCTCGGAATTGTTCTCGGATGAGGTAGAAGACGTTCCCATCTGAGTGCGACACAGGTGGCCGTGATCGCGTAGTAGGACTGGGCGTTACGCTTTGTGGTCTTCCGTTGGAAGCTCGGTTTTTCCTTGGTGATGGAATTGTTTTCAGCTTTTCTTGAGAGCAAAGGCGCTTTTGCGAGGAATATTTTCGACGGGAATGAGCGTACAGCGAAGGGACAGCCGATAGATTCGATAATGCCACCGAAGACGAACGCTCTGTGACGATGATCAGCACCTTAAGGAGTCCGATAAGGATCTTACCTGCGTTTTCTCTGGTTACTAGAGAAGTGAGGCTACGGGAGTCTCTCCTATACGATGACCGTACGATGACTTCGGCTGGGCTTGGTAAGCTTACACTGTCTGGCGTTCGCCGAACTGTGAAGTGTTCCTGGTCCTCGCTGGGAGTCATTCTCTCTGGGCCGTGAGCCGTCTGGTTGTTATGATAATAGGTATCCAATTGAGATGATATCCACGATATGGCGCAAATAATATGGCGCAAAGCATCATAGAGAAAAAAGTCCACGGGACGCTCAGGGGCAAGTAACGTTCACTCAGGACGCGTTGTGGGTGGGCCGCAGCGTCTTGGGAACCCACGCCGTAATGGGATTTTTCACCGTACGACCTTCTTCCTCTCTAAACCACACGCGCCCAACATGCCTAAATCGTCCAAAACTGCCGAATCTGCTATCGAGCAGGCCTACTCCGCGTATTTCGATCGCGATAAACCCCCAATTCGCCCGTTGGCTAGAGAATTCGGCCTAGTTCGTCCTGCAGACTATAAACGCCTACTCGGTCGCATTAACGGTCGCAAGCCTCGCACGGCGCGAAAACCCCTGAATAAGACCCTTAATGATAGTCAAGAGTATGCGCTAGAGCAGTGGATTCGTGAGAGAGATCAGATGGGCCGCCCTGCTAGCCTAAGGTTGATTAACTCGGCTGCACAAGGCATCCTTACGCGAAACTCGCTAGATGGAGAGGACACTAATTCTATCAAAGATGTGGATATATCGCTATATTAAGCGATTACTAAGGGATCTACACCAAATCAAGCAAAAACCTATCGGTCGCAAGCGTTTTAATACTAAATTCGAGAAGAATGAGTTTATCAACTGGTTTGTTAGGCTTAAGTGCGAGATAGATGGTATCCTACCACGCAATATCTACAACTTCGATGAGACCGGCTTCCAATTCGGCGAGAGTAAGGCAGAAACCGTTATTACTGCCTATCCGTCACGATTTCAATCAACTGAATCAGCGTTAACTGATACACGCGAATCGTGTACAGTGATTGAATGTATCGCATCGAATAGCGATATAATCGCGCCGTACTTTATCTTTAAAGGCTTAGTCTACCTAGAGCGATGGTATCGGCTTAATAACCTACTAACCGACTATCGAATCGCTATATCGCCTAAGGGCTATACTAGTGATCAATTAGGCCTTGATTAGTTAAAACATTTTGATGCTTGCACACGCGATCGCACGAAGAAGGATGAAAAACGTCTACTCTTATTCGACGGGCATAGATCTCATCTAACCTTCGAATTCCTGGCGTTTTGCCATGAAAACGATATCGTTCCAATCTGTTTTATTACTCATTCAACGTATTTTACACAACCTCTTAATAGTAACCCGTTCCTTATATATAAGCACTATTTGCGCTCGCGTAATAGTGATCTTGCTGTATAGGGCGGGTTAACGAATGATAAGGTTGATTTTCTACGAGAGATCATATTAATTCGGCGAAAAACCTTTACGCAGCGTACAATTCGCTATATGTTTGAATCTCGAGGGATCTACCCATTCGATCTATCAAAGATATTATATCAATTTTCGGAAGACCCAGTGCTTCAGATCTTCGATACCCCCTCGCTAGAACCCGCATTAAGTATCACTAATTCGCCACCGAAATTAATTCGAAAGATACGACGTTCAAGCGAGAAGCTAAGGGATCAACTGAAATCATTCGAGGAGCAGCTAGAAGAAGATTCGGAGCTATACGGCGAGTTCCAGGCGATTAAACAGCGATACGGTCTACTTAAAGAATCGCTGTTTCGGATAGGCGAGGCCTTACCTATCTACCAGACCGATATTAAGCGTTTCGGCTAGGTTCAAACGCCTACCAACAAGAAGAAGAGTAAATGCTAGATCCCTACTAGCGGGACTCTCTCTGTTGGGCAAGGTATACGCCATATAGAGCTTCATGATGAGGAAGCGCTCTATAAGAGTATCAGGCGCGAGCGGAAGATTGAGCTACCTACGCCACCAGAACTATCGGAAAACACAAAAAAATTGTGGAAGATGCAGTGAGGGCGATAGCCGATATCAGCGATATTTGTTTCATAGATCCCCACCCCTTTTGCTAGAGATAGTTGAGAAAAATTGATGATGTGTCCCATTACGGCGTGGGTTCCCAATACGCTGTGGCCCACCCATACCGCTCACCGCGGTATGGGTGGGCAGTAAGCCACGAGTAGCTGGATGTCGGTATTTCCCCCAAAATCTGTGGCATACTCCGCTTATTACGGTGCTGCTTGACTTCCTCCAGCAAAGTACAATTCAGCTTGTTGGAAGCTATTAACATCACGTGGAGCCTCAACAGCTACACACCGTCTTGGCACCCACCTAGAGCTCAACGCGCAGAAGACCATGATTTTCATAAAGATTAAGGAAATATAACCTCTAGTTGGTTGAATCATAGCGGAATATAGTGTTTTGGGGGTGATCCGCTCGGGCTGTGGTTTCCCTGTGGTTTACGTTAACTTACGTAATCAAAGTAAGAGCCCACCACGTGGGGAAGAACCTACTTTACCGATCGAGACTAGTGTCCCAATCGTCCTCAATCGTCCTCAATCGTCCTCAATCGTCCTCAATCGTCCTCAATCGTCCTCAATCGTCCTCAATCGTCCTAAATCGTCCTGGTCTTGGATTTTTTTTTTCTTTTTTTTTTGTATTCGGTTGAGCCAGAACCTCTCTATAAATTTGATTATAGATCCTACTCGAATTCAATGACACGAATTTAAGCACGGGAGCCGTTTTTTCTCGTTGCTTTCTCCACTCAACTGCTTTTTGGTTGGCTGGACAGCTGAATGCTATTGTCACGTAGAGGGGCCACAATAGCTACGCGCTGTCTTAGCGCAAAAGACCACGGTTTTCCTTATGAGAATAATCATGGTCTTTTGTCTGTTCAAAAATTGATCTGTCCCCTTTGCACATCTTAGCTTTTTCCTGTAACAAAAGACCTATGCCTTATAAGAGCTCGCCTTTCTTTGCTTTTTTCTTAATTACAGGTGCATTCACACTTATAGCGCCCCCAAAGAGCAAGGCGACCACTCGCAATGGCTGCTATGAATTCATTCCGATCTAATAACTCCTCCCCAAAGAGAAAATTTATGCGCCAAAAACAATGCCGTCGCAAAACAAGCCTGATGAGAAAGGCATGCGAATATAGTAAGATGTGCGGTGCAGATGTATGTGTGGGCATTCGCATCCAGGAGACGGGTCAGGTACATTTTTTGTCCAAAGACGCTTCCGGATTTTGGGCTTTTCTTACTTCACGATTAGTATATGGCAGAGTCTTCCGCTAGGGAAAGAAAGCTGACTTGTTAGGGCTCCTACTACCCAACGCCAAGGTTGATTTCAGACCGAGACTTCGAGAAGACAAGGGGAGGCACAACCTTCACAATCGCGCGATGAGGATTTCAAAAGGCAGATACTGTGGATCAGGCTATCCATATATATATGTAACTAGTCTTCATTTTCCCTGTTATATTTCATAAACGTCTTGGAAGACGGTTGCTGCGTGATTTTGATCCCATATACGCAATGCTAGTACGTACCTTGACAGCAGCCCCATCTGAGATGGACCACGTTTTCCCCTCCTTCCAAGGTATCCAGGCAGTCTTGCTGCTCCAAATACAATGTGCCCTGAGACGGGCGACAGTTTCCCTCTGCAAGTTACCACAAGGAAAACTGCTTCTCTGGATCGGCCCGCGAAGGATCGGCTAGTTTGCATTGGAGGCAAATAGGGTGGGGGACGGTAAACTAGATCAGTGGCAAAAATGTTTGCATCGCGTGCATGGCTCCGGTCTCTCGTCTCTCTTGTACCCCCTCACGGTTTCTTGAAAGCGTGCATACCACAAGTCCTTAGCTCTCAGTACCTGCCTCCCAGCGCTCTTTACCGTGGGCCACATCATGGTTTCTATAACGCATGGCAGGAGGCGGGCACTGGCACATGATATCCATGCTTTTACAGAAACCGTAACGTGGCCAACGGTACAGAGCGCTGGGAGGCAGGTACTGGATAGCGTGCATTCCATTCCGGCGTGGATACCATGTGCCAGTGCCCGCCTCCTTGTACCCCCTACCTCCTGGCGCTGTCTACCGGGGGCCACAGCACGGTTTCTCTTACAGCGTGAATACCATGCGCCAGCGCCCGCCTCCTGGTACCCCCTACCTCCCGGCGCTCTTTACCGTGGGCCACATCACGATTTCAAGAAAGCATAGATACCATACGCCAGTAGCTGCCTCCTGTTACATTTTGCCGGAGGCCACTAAGGGGCACAGGAGCACACTCTCTTAAGAAATTATGAGAAGGCGAGAAGGGAGCAGACAGACTACAGCTTTATTCTCTATCGAGGGAGTTCGCTTGAGCTCTATCATGCGAGACCATTCAAGCTATAATATGGGTCATCCAAGAAGCACGGAGAGAACGCTATACTTAGAAAGCATAGATCATCGAGGACGTAGATATCAGGGTTAGACGAGCGCCGATTCAGAATGACGGGAAGGGAGGTCCCTTAGTTTCGTTATCTGATCTCTTGATCCATATATAACATCCTCGAGTAGTGCATACGCGTTAAACTACCTCATGATCTCGACCCGTTACTAGCTTCGGGGTTAGATAATATGAATTCTGGAGGCATTAGTAGACTATCCATTAGATAGCATTAGCGACGTACTAGCTAAGAGCCAAGAAAGGTCCAAAATCCCGAAATATCCACCGAAAGAATATATACTTAGCCCGTCTCACGGAGACGGATACCCAGACAGACATCTGCATCGCACATCTTACTATATTCGTATGCCTTTATCATCAGAGTTAATTTACGACGACACTATCTCTAGCGCTTTACTTTCTTGCTCGGAACAAGTCGGCTCGGTCGCGTGTGTGCTGCAGCAGCCATTTCTAAGTAGCCACTTCCACGAATAAGAAGATACGTTAAGCGTCACTTTTAGACGAGTGAAGGAGAGAAGAAATAAAACAAGGGAGCTAAATAGCAAAGGAGTCTTAATTTTACTACGCATTAGCAGTTTTTTATACTTACACCATATCACGGGTTCGCTAACCATATTCAGAAGGGCTTTAAGTTTAATGTGCCTTGGCAAATGCTCGATTAAGGATAAGCTAAATCTTGGTCTAAAATTCGCTTACTAAAATCTGATGTAGGTGTAGTTACATCTAGGTGTATTATACTCCATGCTCGCCACTAGAATATAGATAGTAGGATTCCCGGAATCACCAACAGCACCACAAAGCCCACCCCCTATTTAAAATTTACAAGGTAGATCATAGTCACGTTTATATATCAAAATCAAGCCGCAATACTAGACACTTCTTAACCAAGTTTAAAAGTATACGTTAGTCAAGCGCTCGTTCATTAACATGAATCAGCAAGCAGTGTCTCCCGCTCGGCCCTATCTCCGAGAATGTAAGTTTCAAAGCTATACTAATAGCCACGCTCAACACCACTTAAATAGGTGGGCGATCTAACTATGATCTCCCGGGTCCTAAAATAAATTCAACTTGAAGCCTAATTAGCCCCATATATCGCGGTCGGTGGGCCGATCCCACTCCGGATTTTCGACGATCTTGCATAGCAGAATCTGCCTGAGTTCTAGTTACCGAATCCCTATAATGTGGACTAGGAATCGGATACTATAACTCTGTGTGGGCTTAACTATAAAGATCTTCGTGCGTCACGGAGATAAATTACGCAGTAGGAGGACGGTCGACCTATCGAGCTCATACGATCGCAAGTGAAGCCCTATCATAGGTAGTCCTTAAAGAAAGGGGCATTATAGCTTGCACGAAAGCGATAGTAGAAGCGAGCCGGGGTAGGACACCACGCACAGATCGTGCCTAAGTATTAGCAGCGGTAAGGGGCGGGAATACATTTATCGCTTATATCAGTTAAAACAACATAAGACTTTGAAGCCCTATGTATATTTGTTATTCGAATTGTATAGGAAAAATAAAGAGGAGATAGTAATAGAGGTGGAAAAGAAGTAGATATCACAGTGTCGAGATCACATATCGCTCTACGGAACAGGTTAGATACATCGTGAGGGGGAGAACTGTAGAAGAGATACGAGCATTCGTCGGGCTATATTACTTATAAAGAATCATATTAGATACCCGACAAACATTCATAGCTTAACCCAGCTGAAGTCATCAATAACCGTTAAACTACAATAAATAACCTCCTTACCAGACTACTTTCCTCCGGACCAATACCGTCCGAGGCAGGATCACGCTCGAAAGTCATAAGCGCAATATTATTACTGTATCAATTCAAGAGATTAAAGTATACCAAAAGTAAGCAGCGATTTATAATAATATCTTAACACGGGCAAGATAAACCGGAAATATCGAGCAAGAGTCGCCGCACGTAAACGCTTCGGATTTACACGCAGGCCGTAAGATTAACTACAGGGGGAGCTTCCGCATAAAGCTAGACGACGGGGCTAAGATCCCGGCATAAGATAAGCACGAAGATAACAAGCAAACTTTACAGAAACTAGCAACTCCCGGGGAAAATTTTCTTGCTAGATAATAGGGTCTAGGGAATGCGAGGTAACTCGATACGGAGGTACACGGAGGGAGCTAGTCGAGATCTGGGGGAGGAGACTCGATTCAAAGACCCGATTCAACGCAGTTATTAGATATTTTTATCTACCCCAGAGGATTTGACTTCCGGTATAAAATGCCAGACTCAATAGTGGCAATAGTGCTCATAGAATAGCATATAAGTTTTTGGAGTATATAAATGTTATGATATTCGTGATGAGGTTATTCCCATGTTGATATTGGTGCCTCAGGCTCTGCAGGGGTGTCGGAGCAAAGCTGTTCCGGTCCGTCAGTGTATTTAGCCATACCTGTATCCATTAGTCAAATACCACTGTTTTCCCCCCTTTCCGATAAGGGGCCGGGCATTCTGCCAAAGGGGTGACCTTTCGGCGGTCAACCGGTAGCCCCTCGGCGGTGATGCGGGACGTTAACCCCGCCTGTAAGCCACGTCTTCAGGTTACACAGTGTGTTGGCATGCGCCTCATATCCTCTTGTTGATTCTTGTTTGTTTCCTGTTTGCATTGAAGAAGCTGTATATAAATTGATGCTTGAGGAGTGGGTTTGAAACTCCTCAAGAAACAGTCTTGTCACGAATTGACTTGGTGCTTTTCATCCTTACCTGATCAACAGGCCTTCTACCCTGCAAGTAGATATTTCTTAACAATAAACCATAGCAGTCCCACTTTAATTTGTTTTTTGACACAAGCCGGGAGACTATAGTTTCTCATCTTTCTCGTCTTCATCTTTGAGAATAGATTTCTTCCACATACCAATTCAGTCTCATTCGTAGCTCCACGACACGATTGCTCCACCTTCCCTCTTTTATCCGGTGGCCGAAGATCCACTTCCCAAACAATCCACCATAGCAGACTCGGACCAAAATAGTGTCTCGTCTAAGGTGGACGAGAAGAACGCCGTCGCTGAGCACGTCGAAGGCTCCTCGCCTCTAGACATCGATGATCTCGATAGCATCGAGAAAACCGAGTCCAGCAGGTACGCCTAGCTTATATCTATCACAGCAGGTGTCGGCGGCCTTCTCTTCGGTTACGATACCGGTATTATTTCTACGATCTTGGTTTACCTAGGAACCGACCTAGGTGAGACCCTGAATGGCAGCCAGAAGGAATTAATCACCTCGATTACATCTAGTGGAGCCTTTCTAGGTGCGGTCTGCGCTGGTATATTCGCAGACAAGTATAGCAGGAAATTACCGATCTATATCGGTTATACACTGTTCATTATCGGCGCTATCACAGGCTACGTCTTTCTCTCTTGCCTAGATAACCGTTAGACGCCTGGTGGTTGGCTTCGGGGTAGGCTCTGCGGCCATAATTGTTCCGGTTGGTCTCATCCTTTAACGGATAATACAAAAACTATGCTAACTCAAGTAGTTATACATCGCCGAGATCGCACCTACAAAGTACCGTGGCCGCATGATCGGTCTAGATAACATATCAATCACCGGAGGTCAGCTCATTAGCTACGGCATCAGTGCTGCGTTCGCCTCCGTGCCCAATGGATGGCGATACATAGCCGGCTTGGGCGCAGTGCCTGCTATAGTCCTCTGCTGCTTACTACCACTCTGCCCCGAATCCCCTCGCCAACTCTGTCAAAATAAGCCCGAGGAAGCTGCAAAAGTCATCGCCAAGATCTTCCCCAACGGCACCCCAGAGCAAGTCCAACAGAAAGTCCAACACATTTCAATCCACGTCGAGCAGGCTCAGGACCCACTCGGAAACAATAGTATCTGGTGGCAGATCAAGCAACTCTACGTTATCCCCAGCAACTTCCGAGCCATGGTCTCGGCTTGCGGTCTCATGGCAATTTCCCAGCTGGGCGGGTTCAACAGTCTAACGTACTACTCGTCTACTCTCTTCGCACTCGTGGGCTTCAGCAACCCAGTTGCCGTGGGCACGGTGATTGCGGCGACGAATTTCATCTTCACCTGGGTGAATCTCATGCTCGTTGATCGCATTCGTAGGGGTCGGCACGAATACATTGTTGAATATCACGGCAGCTAAGCTTATGGAGTGGATTAGGGTCGGAGATATAAAGACGGGCTAACCCTCTTCTGTAAATAAGTCAATTTAGAATCAGTCAGACAATCACTTATCTCAACATACATATTCGTAACATTTGGAGATATTCGCATTCGCATTCGTAGTTAACAGACCTCTACGAATATTCGTACGAATATTGGCCTGGTCGCCAAGACCAACTGTTGAGATAACTATATGATTTGACAAAATCTAGGCTTTTGTGGAGCAAATCATCTCCCAATCGACTCGATTTGTGCACGTCATTGTTATACTGAAATACTCATACACGGTGCATACAAACCTGAGCCGACAAAGTTTGGCAGACTTTACTAAGATAGATCTAGCCGCAGCTAATGATAGTCTTTCGATCCGCCTTGCGCATGAAGCTCCAGTTTTATAGAAAATAGCATTCGGAAAGAGATGGAAGATTGGTGAGCTTTGAAAGATTTCAGAACTGAAGGCGCTGAGATCAGAAAACGAAGGTGACAACGATACTCTTGGAATGATGGGGATCTCCATCTGAAACTTGAATGCTGATTCGGCATTTCATTCCATCTCGAATGAAAAGAGAGCTTACATCATCCCCAGCCTTTTATTCTACGTCAATGCCCGTACTAGTAAGAGGACTACAGTACGTGCTGTATACACATGATCATTATGGAGACGGAAAGATAATATTTGTATTTGCCAGCCCCGGAATCACTCATCGCATACACCGATTTGATATATGCTGCACACCATATGCCTTATCCAATTCCAACAGCGCAGGGTGGTGAAACCAAGTCTATGGAGCTAGGAAATCTTCACATACGATATTATGGAACGTCATAGATTGTAAACGTTTGACTCAATGCGACTTGCATGTCGGGAATTGTTACAGATACAGCAGCTTTTAGTTGTAACAATTTCCCTGCATGTCTTTATGTTCTCTATTATCCAGCATGCAAGCAGGCGCCTCGGTGTCTTCGGAATTCAATCTGCGGCCAAAAGTACCCAGATTTTCAATTGTCTAGTAAATGCTTGTATTCTAATTTTCAGGCGGAATAAACTGTACTCTTCAACGGTCAGGGACACCTTGCCTAGAACTCCAATACTTCTCCCACCCTACTCTTCGTTAAGATATGAAGTTTTGCTTCGAGGGCTGTTATCGTATCCTTCAAAGCCTGAAGCCTCGGCAAACCCTCTGCAAAAATATTGATACCCCACTGTATATCTTTGTTCCAGATTTGTTGCCTTTTAAACTGGTCCTCTATACCTCTGAACATTAATTCGTTAGGTTATCGAAGAATGTCACCGACGTCATAGCGATAACTCACTTCGCACGAGTGTCTAAGCTGTAGAAACGTTAGCTATGAATATTTTCATATCATACTTATTCTTACTCGTTGAACACGGTGTTAATAAGCACATTAGACGCGTAGGGGGTCGGATTCTGCAGATATTCGACGCTGACGCGGGATTCTATGGCGTAGCTGTCTTCCCTAGCGCGCCTGGGAGAGACGGGATCCGTGACCGCACAGCTTTCGTCACCATAATGAGACCAGTCATCTTGTTCAAACGGGTGATTGTCCATATCGCTTATGTTTGGTGACTTTAAAATACTGCTCTTGGACAGGGACACCCCTGGATGGAGGTCCAGCGTTTGGCGCCAGCTTGCAACAAACTCAGCCGGGGTTATACTGGGCTCATAGTCGCTCGGCGTCGCCATTAGGGAGAAGTTGGGATATAATCATGTTAGAGAGGCCATACAAGAAGGATAATAGGCAAAATATATAGCCTAGTGACGTATTATTGTGAGCCAGAGCAATGCTGGGATATTCCAAACCCTCGTTACTCGGATCAATACGTCCCTTCTAGGATATCCGGAGCTCCAAACTTTACCTGAGGACTTATCCGCCTATAAATGCCTCACATTGCTGTAACTATCCATCCAAAGAATAATGATACCCAGTGAATAAAGTAGGGACTACCTATAAACGTTGGATGAAGGTCGACGTTAAAATACTGCTGTCGCCGCTCTTTGAATGTAGTGAAGCTTGGTTTATGATCGTGTTCATGAGAAATGCCATGAACGTACAAAATCAAACTGATTTACTTTGCTAAATGAGATGTAATTGGTCTTACTGGAGATCTTTTAAAATATAAGGAAGAAACTCAGAAATATAGGCACAGAGAGCTCCTGCGAAGCCCGAAGATGGTCCTGGGCTCTGAAAGCACTGGAGATCCTGACTCATTCAGGACGAGCTAATAATTATATGCTCAACCAAGTGATGAAAACTTCCTAACGAATAACCAGCAGCATAATGCTTACCAATGCTTCTGCGTGTTTGGATCCGCGGAGTAGATGAGACGGCCAATATTGTTATAGATAGCAATGCAAGGCTAGTAATCACAAAGCGAACAACCTAGTCTGATGACGGAATAATACAGTATTATCTCTTGCTGACAGCCTCCTAGGCCTCGAGCAGCGGGCCGAGACCCCGGTCCACATCGCAGGCCGCCGGCCAGTGTGATAATAACCTGCAGCCTGTGAGCACTCATGGCTGTGCCCCCTGAAATTTCGCCCGCCCAACCGGAATATAAGTCTGCTCCGCTCAACCCTTTTTATGTCGCTCGCACACTGCGGCTGACCCTGGTTGCCTCCACTCTCAACCCTTGGGATGGGGATTATTTGACCTCTCTACAAAAGTGGCGCTGTGAGGAGTCTGGCCGGGTTTTGGAAGAGCATTTTCCTTTTTGAACTTCTTATCAAGCTTGGCCATATTTTGCTCCCTTACCAACTGTGCTCAGAGCCAACGTATGTTGGGCAAAATACCGACTTCATAAGCAACACTGGACAAGGATGTTGGCCAAATGTCTCCCTTGGGCGACAGCACATCCTTGATTTGGTTAGTTTAACTCAATACATCCGATGATTCTGTCCAACGTTGGACGCAGTCTTTTGGTCGTTCGCGATTGGGTGGGCATTCAGCGCACAGCATACATTTGGCCCCTGTCAAGAGTCTCTGCTCTGAATATCCGTCGAATTTGCCATGCAGAGACAAATCTCTTGCATCTTCCTACTGGTACCGCGGATATACATGAGGCATACATTAGAAGCGGCGCTCTTAAGACGTGAGTGGACCCACTTGTATCTAGAGTCGCCTGTAACTCCCTCGTCACCACTAGCAATGTGCATATACGCAGCTGACCCAGCTCTGGGATATCAAAATAGTATGTTATAAATTCATCTTCAGGTTGGTCGTCTCCTCCCCCCGTTGAGGCAACACCCGTTGAGAAAAGTCGGCTTTGTTGACCCGGGTGGATCCGACCCACATGATTAGTCCACTCCACCAAGCCCGCAAAGAAGTAGGCGAGGTGAAAGATAATCATCCCGCGCCGAACATTATCCCGGGTGTCCTCACAGCCTTCTATGTAGACCAAATCTGATATTTTCCGGCCTATACCAACTACATCCATCTATTTAGCGAAGTGGCGTTAAAGAGTATATCATCACATGGCAAGGCCATTTAGATCGAGTCCATATTTATCACTGGCTTTGTGCAAAAGAAGCAAATGAACCAGGAGTCAACTAGAGCCAGACCGACAACCAGTCGGGGATCTTTCGTCAAAACGAATATAATGATAGATTCTGAGGGGACTGAAGGAGGATTACCTCTTCGTGGATTCAATCCTACTCCACGCATGCCATTTCCGGTCTAGATCGGGTTCCTTCTCAAACAAGGAGATTTCGGATATCTGGTACTTATTCACCGTGAATAGACCAACCCCTTGTACAATCTTTTGACTATTTATCAGATCCTATTCACTTTATAGGTATTTAAATTTATACCGAGATGAGGTTAACGTATAGATTGTGACAATCCTAAATGTGGCTTTTATCCTGTTTGAACTTTTTAGCAACGATAAACGGCTTCTTTCAAAAATACACCTATATCAGTCATTGTTGCAACGTTAAGAACCAGAAAAGAGGTTCAAAACGCTGACATCATATCCAGGGATGCACTGTCCACGTCAAGACAGGCTGCTAAATCTGAAAGTGCTTTCTTAAGGATTATCTATCGTAACGAATTAGCAGGTTAGCGAATCGTTAGGTTGTAGACGTTGAGGTGCATCACACGCATACTGTGACGATCAAGGACGACCTGGAGAGGAAGGGCCAGATAGCGAACTGGCTAACGAGTGTTTGATGGAAGGTCCCGTTGAGCCACAACAAAAAGGCTTCAACGCAGCAGATAAAACTTCTTCTCTTTCTCTCCTCTAGATTTAGTTCTCTCGTGAAACGGCACCAATTTGATTTTCTCAGTATTGACTGGCTGTAACACATACTGGGAAAGTCTGTGACATAAAGGTTGTGGCACCATTGGTTCCAAGAAAAACCATGCCAATGAGGCACATCCCCAATGGCTCGCAGGTCGTGTTGCATGTACGCAGAAAGTGGGTACGTGGATAAATGGCGCAAGGGGATGGAATTTGCGGAAGTAAAGATCTAATGCCATATCCAGTATTTCCGCAGGCGGGAGATTCGAGATAGGTTGCCTTTCCGTTTCGGTGAAAGTGTGCGAGTTGAGCACCTAAAATGCGTTAATCGTAGCTTGAATCCGGAGCCTGCAATGCTCATCTAGGTTCCCACGACAATATTCATCCCGTATTTCTGGAGCCAGACCAACATGAGCTTTTTCAACTGAAAAAACATTCACAGGTTCGCTATAATTGATGTCCCTCCAAAAAGAGCGGATGTTCTGGCAAAAACTGTTGGTTGGAGCAACCCAGCAATCATTCACTCGGAGAAAACGATCACCGGGAAAAATTTAGCTGCCTTCAATTGATCTATACGGTTCGAGGTGTTGCCGTTCCGTGGCTGTTGTGGACTGTGAGTTATCCTGTGAATCGTTTTCGGTCTCCTCTCGGCTATCGGATGATTCAAGCGGCAAAAGGATATTATGCCGGTGTGCAAGCCACGGCTCAGGCGTATCAAAGGCAACAGTATCCAAACGTCGTCAAAGCCTGAGAGTAGTCGTTCCGGGCTCAAAGAAATATCCCAAGGCCGGTCCAGCGCTGGAACATTGCTTGGCATTAGGTCAATTTCTATGTCGCTAGGTAATCGAGATGCTGTGGTCTTAATCAATTCCTCAGCAATGGCTGATATTAGTTAGAACTGTGTTAGAACTGATATCGGGAAATTTCAACATACCTCTTGAAGATGGATCAAAGTAATGAAGCCTGTCAGAAGCCGACATGTCAAACTGGGAAGGTTCTCTGGGATCCCTTGTTCTTTCAGGAATATTCACAGCTGTGCTTGATATGGAAAGTGGCTCAACGGGTATCGACTGAACAGTAGAGAGATTGATCGCTGTCTGATTATCTGCGTTGTCAAAGTGGCCTTTCTGGTGGCGGCGGAGCACATCGCTGTGGGTAATATGACCTCAGCGAGCAATACATGGCTTGTAATTGTCTCTCTTCAGCAGTACCTTCTCGCAAAACATTTGTTACAGACATCTCAGTTGTAAGGACGTTCGTTCGTGTCTGTGAAGACTGATCAGCATCGAACCGTGAGTGCCAAAGCTAGAACGGGACTGCCCTACGAGAGCGTACATGTCGCTTCAGGTGCTCAGTCTTTGTGAAACCTCGACCATGACAATTGCCACTCAAGTTCGAAACAAATGGAAATTCAGTGAAGAGCCTGCCGAGAATTAATCGGTGTCTGCTTGGGTCCGGTTTATTGACCGCCCTTTCCCCTTTTTGCCCGGCCCAACCGGAAACCGGAAAGGTTGGGGTGTGCATCATTGCGGGAACACCACATCCCAATTTTAATCGAGTTAAGCAGGAGTACCCCTCCCCGGGGGATTTAGCAGTTACGTCATCTCCTTAGGGTTGGGCACAGCAACAATGGCAACCAAAAAATAAATCACATTAGCAAGTAGGGAACTTTATACCCCATCTCGATCAAATAAATAAATGAACAGAAGTTATACCAGCACAATCCCTTATATTCTCTGACCTACTCGTATTCAATAAGTGCAGCTCAAAGGGGGAAGGTGTCTGACACAGGGTAAAACAGAAGTGGCGCAATTCAGAAGATCCTCTCGCTCGGGTGACAGGGTAAAACGACATCGACATCATACGACGAGTACACGATTGTTACAAAGAAGCTGTAGCTGCACCGTTCAGGCTCACGAGATCACCCAGCAAGGTGGACAGCTTGGCATCGCGAGCTTTTCCTCGCCACGCGACGATACCATCAGGGCGAACGAGTACAGCCCCATGCTTGCCCACGTTACACACCTCCTGCCATTTGCCATCGCGGTCGGTCCAAGCATCATTTCCTCCGTTCACCAGCTCAATTTTAATAAAGTCACTAGCCTTTCGCACCCAGTCCCAGACTCCTGCTGTTTGACTCAACATGATAAATTTATCCGGTACAAGCAAATCTCTCGTTGAAATGGTAACATTTCCTCGTTGCAGCCAGGCATGAGGGAGGTGGTGGCCCGGAATAGTGGAGGCGTGGTAGATGAGATCGTCGAATGTACCATCTGGTTTGATTTGCCCATCGTGTCTCGTCTTCTTCCCTTCATCATTGATATCTGCCGACGGATAGAACCACCCGACTTCAGTGCCATGCGCACCAAATTCGCTTTTCAAAACCTCTTCGGCCTTTGTAATTTCAACTCTTCTCCGTTGGTAGTCAGAATGAGTGGGATCGAGGGAAATATCGATGGCCCGTTGATTCTCCTCGTAGGTCTGATCAGCAGTCAAGCCGATAGCTCTATCCATCGCTCCCGCGTGGTTCGTAAGGTTCGATAGACTAGAATGCGCAACACGCGAGGCAACTGGGCGGCGTTCTTCGTCGTAAGTGTCTAGCAGCCTGTCCGCGTTTCGATGGTTGCCTCGCAGGGTGAATGCTAGCTTCCAAATTAAATTGAAGGCATCTTGCACCCCCGTGTTCACACCAAGGGCACCCCAAGGCGGGATTCGGTGAGCAGCATCACCGACGAGGAAGACCCTGCCGGCCCGACTCCGAAATTGTTCAGCAACAATACTGCTCACAAACCAGTGGCTGACACTTAGAAGCTCAATATTGAGTCCATCAATGCCGAGTGTTTGGCTAACTCGCTTGATCGTGGCTTCGGTATCGAATCTTTCCGGATCGCTTGGTAGCATCGCACATCCGAAATACCACTCCTCTGTCTTTGGATCCGATGGGTAGGGGCCGAGATGATACATATAGCCTGACTTAATGCTACCGCCCGTTGCGGGGTTGATGAACCAGCTAATGAATGCCCTAGATTCCGGGTGGTGCTGACTGAGGGGTGCACGAATGTGTGCGGAGACCATATCGAAGATCTCTCGCTCGCCTTCCCATGAAATACCGAGCCAGTCGGTGACCATTCTTCCCCCATCCGCCCCTATGACGTATTTCGCTTCGACATCTCTTTGTATTCCATCAACGCCTTGAACCGTCACGATAACTCGATCGGACTTCTCCTCGATCTTCAGTACTTCGGTCGCGTACTTCACACCGGTCGGGTTCAGTTGCAATGCACGACGTTGCAAGATCGGCTCCAGGCGGATCTGGGGGAGCACGACATAGGGGGAAGGGCTGGCACTCTCAAAAGGAACTCGATATTCGCCTCCTCCCCAGGCATCGCACGAATGGATCTCACGGCCCTTTTTACCCAAACTGGTGTACCACGCAGTCCGACTGTGAGCGTCTCTCGGTGCCCCATTCTGCAGAACCTCATCTTCAATACCAATATGTCGGAATATCTCGAGGGTCCGTTGATTCAGCCCACAGGCTTTAGGATGGATCGAAGTGGACGGGTAGCGTTCAAAAAGAAGATGTTGGATTCCTTGAAGCGATAAAAGAATGGAGGAAACGAGCCCGACGGGGCCACCTCCGACAACGACAACAGGGTGCATGATGTTGAGACCTCTAGGCTTTAGATCTGAATGGTGAGCGTGAAACTTGGCCTTCTTGTACATGCTCTTATCTGCCTGCCTTTGCGCGGGGCCGAGGATAGCTTGACCTGCATCCACATCGTGCACGATGTACCTTGGACAATCGAAGCGACCGTCATCGGATATACAGGTCTAACTCGTGGAGCGATTGTATTCCGTAATTCACTTCTGGATATTCCGTATTGCTGATACACGATACACGATACACGATACACACAATACACGGAACACGGAGCAACAACCATGACTATAATTAAACCCATTACCCCTCCACATCCTCCACATTTCGACTTATTTTTCCACGCACTGCCCCGCATCCGATGTGGAAGTATCTAGAACGCATTCGACGCTAGCCATATCTTGAAAGACGGTCAAGAGTTGAAGAAAGCTTCCCCACAGTGTGCTTCATCAACTACTCTGCTTTCCCCGTGGAGATAGCTGGGGAAGTGGTGGGGCAACAAATGGGATTCAGGATCAGATTATTCAAAGGATATCACAATGGCTTCCAAAATTGGAGATGTGGAAGTCTTTTTTCGTCCAAACCGATCATGCGAAGTTCCAGAGGCTAGATATCCTGGCCTGCACCCATCCTCGGTGACCCTGCCCGTGGGCTTCCGAAAGAGCCCGGAATGCCGCGCATTCGAAACGGATGTTTGATCGTGATATTCAAATACCACTACGGGATAGACTTAAGCTACGTGCGGACTAGTTATAGTCACGGGGTATAGACGACGATATAGCCGTTCTAACACTAAAAACAGTTACTTAGTAAGCAAAAAGGGACGCGTTTTAACGTTAGTAAACGCGTAAAACGGCTGCTTAACGAGCAGAAAAACGGGTTACTCAGTAAGCAAAAACGGTGGCGTTATTAACGCCGAGATCTCTAGATCGAAAGAGATGTTGTTATAGGGTAGGAGGGGTAGTAATCAAAAGATATTAAAAAAATAAAACCCCGACCAAAACAGTGGTAGGTTCCAGACCAACTATTGAAAGCCGGACTTATAACCTAACGGCGCGTATGGGAGTGTCGAGATATACGCGAAAGACGTCCTACTAGAGATCTAGAGGACGGGAAAAGAGCAGTGTGGAAAGCCTACTATTTGATACTCAGGGGGAAGAAGGAAGGAGAGAGAGCGAGAGAGAGGAAGCTATCTGATCTACCTAGATAGTGCTGAATCAGGTGACATACTGTCAACAAAACGCTTTGCCGTTGGCCTGTAGCTGGAGGCGCAAGGAGCCGCCATTCGGATTTACGATGGTCCTCGCCAAATCGCCGGATTAGGCTTACCCTGCATCGGGTATGTACGAGTAGTGATAAGGGGGCGTGACAAGAACAGCACTATACATCAAACGATGTTACGTAGTTGGTCCCTCTATAACTGGACACTATTCTCGGCAGGGACTGCAGCTAGTGCACTCTTCACGGCCTCCTCAACCTCAGTTTTAGTCAAAACAGGAAGTCCAAGCAGTTCGTTATCAACCCTCCCAGTGAAGTCCCCGCCATAACCCTCACCCCAAACTGCCCTCGCGATGAAACCTAACATCGCAGTGCTGATGTCAGGCACCTCCTTGCCCAACTCCTCATAACCGGCGGCTTCAATTTGAGCGGTACTGGCGAAGGTCGTCATCCACTCCTGAGGATCCATCTTCCTGGCGATGGCGATAAGGTCGTTTTGGGTGACAACTGCATCGTGGAAATAAACCCCCCTGTTCTTGGTCACTTCAAGATTCTTCAAAATGCCAACGACCGCTTTCCCAACTGTGGACAGACGCGTGGCGCTAAAAGGTTCGTTCCCACCGTCGTACAACGTCGCGGTGTGGTGCTTTGCATTCATGAGGAATCCCACCTGGATACCCCAGTCAAGGAAGGCACCGTTAAACATAAACGTGTAAGAGAAGGTTGTGTTCTGTCTTGCCTTCTCAACTAGGGTATCCTGGATCTGTACCTTTTGTGCATAGACTGGCATTCGGCGGGCTCTGAGGTTGGCTGTATCGCAGCCAAATTCGCTTGGGATGAATCGTTTAACACGAGCGGCAATGGCGGCGTTGATCAAAGTAGATTGTGTGGAAATTGATTCTGTAGCCAAGGTCGAGACGACTACGTCGATGCCGGCTAGGGCCGCAGTGACGTCCTCTTCCACACTGTAGTCAACTTCTTTGACTATATGGTTTGGGTTCGCGAGGAGCTTTGCTGCGGATTTGCTCCCTTTTCTCGAGAGTATTGTAACGGAAACACGAGCGGCCAATAGCTCTTTCAGGACTGCAGACCCTAAGGAACCGGTAGCACCAGCGAGTGCAACGGAGGGGGAAGCAGACATTTTTCACTAACAGCTCAATTCAGAGAACAAACAATCAAGGATATATTGTACCATGAGCGAAGCGTTATACGTTGGAGTGTGATTGCGGACGCTACTGAAAAGCCCGGCTAGCATGATCTCTTTTTAACCATTATGTCTGCTTAGAAATACGCCAGCTGATGTGGGGCGTGTTGGTTTGTCAGACTTATCAAGCAAATGCCCACACTCCGGCAAGTGATTATACCACATATGTACACGTTTCTTGGCGAAGAGACAACCAGTATCCGTGCCTAGTAGTCGCCCCGCACCGCCCTTCCACTACCCGCCCACTCGGGCCAATTCAGGGTTGTCCAAGATCGTTTTAAAAAACAACGCGTCGGCCTCCAAGTTGCTAGAGACCCTAGTACGGACTTTGCACCGGGCATTGGTTCAGTCGTCCAAAACTCGACTAAACCCCGTTACTTACTTTTTTGTAGGCGGTATCATGGGCTGTTTCCCCCGTACCCACATGGCCCGTGGGGCGCTACACTGATTTGTTGTGTTAAAGTCATACAGACGAAATGCATGCTACGAAGGAAGAGCACGTTCAGCTCTACCGTGGGGTTCAGACGCCCCCCCCCGCCCCCTAAGTGCGTTGTCTCGCTATAACAGTTTAAGACAGCGGCCGAAGTGTCCCTTTCCTTCACGCCCTTTCTTTGTTCGGAGGAGGAAACCTGAGAATGACACCTATAAAGTCTTTAATAAGACCCCTCTAACGCAATTTATCCACTTTTCGACTATTCTACTACTACTATAAATTTGTCCCTATAGCGGGAGCAGTTCTAAGATTTAGCCTAAGCCGGTGAACCATACTAAGGGTGTATCGTCGAGAGAATCGAGTTTTGAGTTCATTCTGGCGCTTGACAAAGTTGTATACGCAGTTCTTTCCAATTGTCCACTGTGTACACTCTTGAAGAAGAATATTGGCCATTTATTGCAACATAATGGCCTCGGGGCTGCACCGCGTAAATATATAGTGAGAATCCATTGTGGAAGTGTAACTTCCTCATTCGGGCCAATTTATAACCGTTGGCGCGAGTTTCAGCTCGATTTGCGTGGCCAGCTAGGCGGTATTGGAGGGAAGATCGCAGGGGATAAAATTGGCGTGCTGCTTTGTGAATAGAAGATATTTCATGATTTTTCAGAGCGGAAATAGCTAGAGAGGTCCTAACCTCCTGCTCTATAGATTTTTCTTGAATTTTGGTAGCGATTTAGTAGCATAGTACAAAGTTAAAATGAAGAATACTACGCGTAGGAGACACGATCACGTTGTCTGGCCAACTCTCCTGTAGACTACGTTAACTACTCCTTGGTGTTGGTTATTCAGCAGACATTCGCCGTCATAATATGTGATAGAGCCTACTTCCTACCCATAAAAAGCTTATGTTTTAGGTCGTTTAGATAGTCAGACCTTCAATTAATTTTGTCCAGTCATATAGCTTCTGCTAGGGATAACGGTGTCGAGGCTGAGCATTCAAGCCTATGCCAAGCTGTGTATTGGCCCTGGACTTTACCAAAACCTCGATCGCCTTGGCCCCACATCTCTGGCCCTTAACGCCCGCATGGGATTGGGATGGGGGGAGGGGATTACATGGGAGCAATGCAGTTGTACGCGTTGTTGATGATGTACTGTTAAGATGGAACCCTATAGTACACAGGAGAATTGTTTTTCGATTCCCCAAGCGGTCCATATAACTGAATTTGGTTGACCTGTCTATACCCTTAATTTCTCTCCTGTATTATCTCAACAGACGGATCCCCGCAGAAGTTGGCAATGCATACGTGCTCTAAATGCTCCAAGTATTATAAGTACCATATATGTAAATGAATAGAAACCTTTGTCTTATATTTGCTACATCTTAAAACCATTCAACTCCAGATTTTGATATTCCGTACGGCAATGCACCTTTGCGGGCAAGTATAGAGCCTGTTGTCTCAATAACCGCTGACTCTCGACTGCCACACATCCGATTTGTGGACAGGCTAGTGATTAGCTGTTTTCCCTGACGGTGTTACCAGTAAACGGACCAGAGGAGAACTCTTCTCATGCGAGCAGTCGCTATATTGCTGTTAATTGCGGTGACTTCGGCATATCACAAGTTAATGAGTCATTGCTCTCCAGCTCATAATCGGAGGAAAACTCAGGTGGTAACCAGCCCCAGCCCGAGCCTTGGTAGGAAATACTACGTAATAAACATTTGATCTACTTTCGACACTGAAATTCACACACTATAGGTTTCCGTCAGACTAGTTACGAGTCAACAGAGGGAAAGCACGACTTGTTCAGCCAGACGAACCTAACTACCAGGCATACACACCCCCAGCGTGGACAAACCGCCCTAGATCGCCATCTCTCCGGCCCTCGATGACACTCAAAATAGTCCTTCCAGACTCTTTCGGGTCCCCTGCTATCCCGCTCTCACTCACACTTTCCTCATCCTTCCCTCTCAAGTTCGACCTCACCAGCCCCGGACACACAGCAAACACCTTAACGCCCTTTTTATTCAGCTCCTTGTACTGCTGAACCACAAACATATTCAAAGCGGCCTTGCTCATCCGGTAAACATTATATGGAGCGCTGTAGCTTCCTGCATTTGGATCTGTTGCCATTGATAGCGAGCCCAGACCGCTAGACATAAAGAGCGAATAGGGACATGGAGATCGAAGTAAAAGTGGTGTGAAGGCCTCAGCCACCAACGCAACTCCAATTACGTTGACCGCAAAGGTCTCTTCTATGGCGATTTTCAGGCTTGAGTTGCGTGACACAATGCCCGCATTATTGATCAGGACATCCAGGCGGCCAAATTGCTGGTCAATCTGCTTAGCCGCTGCTTCTATTGAAGCACGGTCGGTGACATCGAGTTGAATAACAGACAAGGATCCCTTGACGATGCATGCTGCCTCGATTGCTTGTAGAGCAGCCTTGCCGTTCGAGAGCGAGCGGCTGGCCAGTATTACATGATAGTTTGGCGACTCAGCGGCGAGGACCTCAGCAGTGGCATAGCCAATTCCGGAGTTTGCGCCTTGGTGGATAGTTCCTGTTAGTCTTAAAAGACTTACAATAACGCAAGCAGAGTCAGTTTGGACATACCTGTGATCAAGACAACAGTGGAAGATGAAGACATTGAGGTTTTGGATTTCCCACGCAGGGTTATTTAGACACAATATGGGATACTACATTATTTTCATACCAGTTCAACGTATTTTTATAATGGATAACTACACACCTGGGGACCAAAAAAGTAGCAGCCACCTTATCTCCGCCACTTAACTCCGTCCAATCATACGCCACGCGGAGTTTGCATGATGGACACCGAAGCAAGTCAGATAAAATATCCCTCATACTTACCGTGAGGGATCGGGGGCTATAAAGTCAGTAGCTGTCTTATTCGAATGTCAAACAAAGGCTGTGGCCTGTCTTCAAGGTAATGGCAAGCGCCTCAGAAAGAATTAACTCACTTTCGACTCACCGAAAGGTAGCTTTTGATCTTTTCTGGGCGTGGTTTAAACCCGGCATGCTGGTCTACACCTGTGTTTGCACAGATCTGCCCGGATGTGTCGGATATCGTAGACGGTGGTGCCCTTCTCCATGTGGGCATTAGCAGCACCGTCCCCATCAACTGTGATGTCCTTCTCGTAGTGGTTAGTGGCAGGATCAATTTCGCTCGCTTAATGCCTCCTATCCACAGTTTCGGCTTTGGGGGGGAGGGACGGGCAAGTCGATTGTTTCGAAATCCAGGCACACTATTTCGATTTCGACAGTGAGGTGTTTAGCCAACCTACCGAGCCTCTGCCGATAGAGATGTTTCGAGGACCAAGGCCGATCGAAAACCTCTCTGCCTATACTCGGAGTCAGTAAAATTTGTGAATAATTCCTTGACTACTAATAAGTGTCTATATCTGGGCAAGGTCAATCCCGGTAAATCTCATAAACCTGTATTGAAAAGCATGGCCTACGATCCGAAGGTATATCCAATATTTCGAGAGGTACTAGCTGAGACTACAAAGAAGCTCTAAACTCTGTAATAACACTCGAAAGAGTATACAGATATTGGTGTTGTATATTGCTGTAGTGGCAGACTTTCTCTCTGTTGAGATTACAGGAGGAGGCAACCGATTATATATACCAAAGACGATGACTCAAATTGCATTGACATACAGAAGCATAGGTTGAGCATAAATCTCGAAAAACAAGCCTCAACGGTACTTTATATAGGGATTCCATGACAACAATGTGTCATAGAAAATACATACAAGGGCGTTGTTCAGCTATACTTGCCCAAGGTTCCCGATATTAGCTTTCCGAGGCAAGCGCTTTACCCCGACATGATCCCTTCGGTCTCCCCCGAACTCCCGATTCGGCCTTGGGCAATAGAGATATGTGCGGGACAAGCCGACTGAGGTTACTGTGCCTGAGAATCAGGGCACCCCACTCAAGGTTTAGGAAGTTTGGCATTATTTATATCTGTAGTGGTCAAGATGTTATTTATATTTATCTTAGGGACCAAATTTACAGCGTATTTTATTGTATTACTGTTAAATCATAATTTAATTGCTTAAAATTTATATATGACGCTACTCATATTTTAAATTATTATTATTTCAAAAATGAGAGAGAAATAAGATGCTGTTGTTGAGATGCTGTTGTTGAGATGCTGTTGTTGAGATACAAGGTTGTAAAATATCGCATTTACTATGGGGTTTTGGGGTGTCCAGCTCGCTTATCTGTCCAGCTCGTTATCATGTACTCACAGCACGCACTAGTATCCGAATGGTCCAATGAGGTGATTCAGACTGGCATTGAGATGTGTTCAAAAAGCTACATGGATCGCGTAAAATATTGAGCCATTGTGGTATTATTCAGCCGTTGATACCGCGAGAATCAGGCATGACTGGATGCTGAATAAAGGCCATACGCTAGTTAGTAAGAATCCACTTTTCCTTATCCGACATTATCTAAAATATAAGCAATCAAAATACAAAAATGATTTCTTTAAATTTCAGGGGCGACCAGGCCTACACTCATCATGGCCTTGGAAATAAAGTTTGCTACCTCTAATACAGAACTCTCGGCCTCCTCCGTGCTTTCTCAGACTAGATAATCTCCGATAAATCCGGTCGGATAGGAGGTGGACATCTAGTACACTATTTCCGGTCTGATATATAAAATTAAATACGGAGACAGTTAGCCCTACTCTAGCTTATCTTAGTAGTATACGGTCTTTTATCAGTCCGGTTATTTTAAATGCGTTTTTTTCTAGAACCTCGAGTAACATCCGGAGCTAGGACAGTATAGATTACGAGGAATGTGGGGCACAAAAGTTTCGTATTTATTTTATGGCACTAACGTAACTCTCGGCCTCCTCTGTGCTTTTTTGGACTAGATAACCTCCGATAAATCCGGTCGGATAGGAGGCGGATATCTGGTTATATTATTTCCGGTCCGATACATAAAATTAAATACGGAGATAGTTAGCCCCACTCTAGCGCGTCTTAGTAGTATACGGCCTTTTATCGGTCCGGTTATTTTAAACGCGTTTTTTTCTGGAACCTCGAGTAACATCCGGAGCTAGGACGGTATAGATTATGAGGAATATGGGGCACGAAAGTTTCCCATTCATTTCATGGCACTCACGTAAGATCCAACGCAGATCCGAAGGCAGCCCTTTGCTTTATGTACATTACTCTTATTATGCATCGCAGTATATCCTGTCTGTCTGGTCCTTGTTTCCGATCCATAAACGAGACTTAACCCCACATCTTACTCTGGGATGACTCATGAGAGATGGCAGACCTTATAAATATTCTTTTCTCTCAGCTCATACAACACGATGTTTAGGCCTTCCTTCTTGATTTTTTTGCTACATTTTCAATAAACACTACTGTCAGACCGTTGCTCGCAGGGGTTATACAAGGTAGGGGTCGTCATGGCACAAATTCAGGTTTTATATCGCCAAACCCCCTCCTGCGACGAGTCCATATCGAAGCATCAAGGCCTCAATCCTTCCTGCACAATCCTCCAGAAAGGATTCCAGAAAGATCCTGGTACTCGGCCATTTGAAGCTGCAACCATTTTTGACCGAGACATCCAGATTCCATTGCGTGACGGGGTTAAGCTGCGTGCCGATGTTTTCCGCCCGGTTACTGACTTCAAAGTGCCAGCACTTGTTGTTTGGAGTCCTTATGGAAAATCTGGTGCAGGTTTCTTCAACCTTGATTATGTACCAGGCCGAGCAGGCATCCCGGTCAGCAAATTGTCTGGTATGGAGAAATTCGAAGGCTTAGACCCTGCAGAATGGGTGGGTAGAGGCTATGCTATTGTCAATATTGATGCACGGGGTGTTTTTGAGTCAGAAGGAGATATACGGTAAGTATTCCCCAGCCAGCTTGAAACATGTCAAGAGAGGCAATGATAAGCCAAGAAGTGGTTCAGCATCATTGTACGTATTCTGACTAGCTGAAACAGTTGGTTTGGCAAAGCTGAAGGTCGTGATGGATATGATGCTATCGAGTTCATTGCACAATTGCCCTGGTGTAGCGGCAAAACATCTCTGGTTGGAAATTCATGGTTAGCTATGTCCCAATGGTTTATTGCAGCAGAGCGGCCTCCGCATCTGAGTTGCATTGCGCCTTGGGAAGGGGCAAGCGACTTCTACCGGGAGACCCTCTGTCGAGGAGGCGTTCCATATAAACCATTCTGGGCATTTGTCTCTGGTCTTCTGTTCGGTAAGTTTAAAATATCTACATGCCAGCAACTAGAATTGGACTAACTGGAGCAGGGAGAAATAAGCAAGAAGATGTATTGGCAATGCTGGAAAAATATCCATACATGAACGAGTACTGGGCCGACAAACGAGCGGAAATTCACAAAATTGAAGTGCCCGCATATATTCTTGCCAGTTTCTCAACGGGACTTCATACAGCTGGATCATTTCGCGGATACGAAGAAATCCCACATGACAAAAAATGGTTCGGTTTCTCGTGCTTCCAAATTATTGCCAAAAAAGGCAGGCTAATTTATACCAAGGTTACGAGTGCATCCGACCCAGGAATGGCATGATATATATCAACCGGAGAATGTCGACGATCTTTGTCTCTTCCTTGACCGCTACACTAAGGGAATCGAGAACGGCTGGGAGAAGACCCCTAATGTTCGAATCTCTATGCTTCCGTTTAACAAGGTTGGTCTACATACACCGTGAATTTCCCTGGCTCTCTTTCTACCTCTTCTCCTTTAATTCTATATTGGAAATTGAAGACTTAGCATTTATTCTCTAGGAACCCATTGTCAACCAGGTCTTTCCATCGTGGCCAATTCCATCCACCAGATATCAGACTTTATTTCTCAGTCCGGATTGTCAGCTAGCTACAACCAAGTCTACAACGGCTTCGACAGAATCATACCAAGCTGATGTTTCTGCCCTCCAGGTTGACGCCGATTCGGAGGAACTTCTCTTCACCTACACCTTTCCAAGGAAAAGCTACATGGTAGGCTATTCGAAGGCCGTACTCTACATGAGTTGCTCTTCACACGACGACCTCGATGTTTTCATTCAGTTGCGCAAAGCGTCCACTGATGGAACAATTCTGCAAAATATAAATATACCTCTGAAGGATATGGGTCTTGAAAGTGCTACTGAGGTCGTTCCTATCAACACGAACATATATTTAGGCCCAACTGGCATTCTCCGTGCCAGCCATCGGGCCATCCACCCCACTTTTTCGAAGCCAAGTTCGAATGAGATCATATATGCGCATACGGAGGGTACAATCCGCAAGGTAAATTGTGACGAGGTGGTCCGATTGGAAATTTCAATTTGGCCCACGGCGATGGTGTTTGAGGCCCAGGAGAAGCTTGTTCTAAAGATTGCAGGCCATCCTCTGGTGCTGGCCGAGTTTGAGCCGTTGCGTGGTGCTTTTGTTGCTGATAATAAAGGGCGTCACGTTGTTCATTTTGGAGGACAGTATGATAGCCATGTCGAGATTCCATTGATAGACATGTGAGGATAAATGGGTGTCGTGGAAAAGTGGACACTTTCATTACAGTGACTTGGGATTGGTCGAACGCCAACCCATATTTCTTCTGCGTTTGTATGTAAAAGTGGGTAACATCTCGACTTCGGTACCGTATCCCGAATACTCGGTTACACCACACAAGGACGGCTCAACCCGGCCCCTTTTCTTCTGTGTACTTAGAATTTTTCCTTCTTCAATCAATCAATCTTCTTTCTGATGGTTCCGGTAGTTCTCATTCGTCCACATGCATACTAGTCAATACCGATTTACCTCGCTTTGATAATGGGTTACTGAGACGATCGAGGGCAGACCGGGAGAGTCGGATCACGTGATCAGATATTACGTGACGAACGTTTTAGATAGATCTCCCTCCTTTTTGTTTTTCTTTTCCTTCTCTAGTTTTAGTATTTTCGTTAAATGCACTCGATTTCTATTATTTGAACTGGCTTATAATAACGTAATCGGTAAGCGAGCTGCGCAGTCCGGAAAACCGTATCAAATGCGATAAATTACAACTTCATATCTCAACAACAATAGCTTTCCATGGAGACTTTTTATGATCTCATACTGCGAGGTCAATCTGTCCCTTGTCCTTGAGAATAACGGCGAAGACTACGACGAATAGGATGGAATTGGGAGAACGCTGGATGCACAAGGAGCATTCCAAAGGATCTTGGATACGCATTGACTGAAATTTTGAAGTATGGTTCTTGTGAATTGGCAACAAGAAATACTGACCACGAGGCGGCAAAATTTGAAATTGATTTTTTGATGTATTTTTGGGAATGTGGTGCCGTCTCTGAAAGCCTCAACGAGAGATGCTGAACCTTGCGATTGGAGGCGGCTGGGGGTAATGGCTCTTATTATGTCGCGAAGGTGATGATATCGGTGAGGTCGTGTACGAGAACTCTCGGAGACCTGCACCATATCCGTGCCCTCCGGCCTACGTTCGGTGCACCCTCTTCCCTTAAACAACTCTGAACAACTCATCCCTGCATTCCCCCCTTCTTATAACTCTGGCAACTGCAGGTACTCCAAACAGTACCCGCTTTTCCGCCCTGTGAAGATTTTTTCTTTCCACTGCCCTGATATGTTATACTTGTAGCCCATACTCAACCCACTTAAGTGGCTTAGCAGCTACTCTTATGGTTTCACTGGTAACTTACCGGCAATATAAGCAACAATTACCCGCACGGCCTTCAATCAATATGATGCTGGGAATAAAACATCAACAAGTTTGGTCAGGGATATCTACACCTGAAAAGTGCATGGAAAACACGAGCAACCAATGAATGAGGCAAAAATCGTGACTAAAAACCAGGGCGGCCGTCCCAGGTTAGCCTTTCTTTGCATTCGTATAAATCTATGCTGATCAGCCTTGACTATAAATGCCCTTGGATGGTTGTACAACTAATGCAGATCACCTACGGGTGTAGAGCTCCTTTTCTCCTTCACGCCAATTCCATAACCCAACACATATTATCTCTATCTCCACTTCATAAAAGTACTCGCCGTTGTCTCCTCTTTTATCAACAGAATGGAACCCAAAGTCGGTATCAGCGTCTTCGCCCAAAACAAGAGCGGCAAATTCGTCCTTGGCAAACGACAAGGAAGCTTTGGCTCAGGTACGTCTATCATGTGTCGGTGGAGAACTTTCCTCTAATCACCGCTGTCAAGTCATTTCCTCTTACGTCTAGGATCTCCTAACTTCGTCACATATAAAGGCACATGGGGTCTACCCGGCGGACACCTAGAATTCGGCGAGTCATTCGAGACCTGCGCCGCGCGCGGGGTCCTCCAAGAGACAGGGCTGGATGTCCGTGATCTCCGGATCTTGACTGTTATGAATAGCGTTATGCCCGCAGAGGGGAGACACTATGCCGTTGTTTTTCTGGCAGGATATATTAGTGAGGGGGAAGAACGGGCTTCGAAACCTCGGGTTAGTTTTTATCATCAGTTGATTTACGATCATGTTCTCATGAAGGATAACTTACTATTCGAGGTTATTAGATATTAGAGCCCGAGATGTGTGCTGCATGGGAGTGGCTTACATGGGATGAGCTGCGGTTTTATGACGATGAACAAATGAGGTCTGACGGGCCAGGATTTATGGGACGGAGACTATTTTCACCTCTTTTAGAATTACTTCAGCAGTGGCCGGAACTTCACGTCTAGATGGGTTGATTAGACTATGTAACAACTGCTGGAAGGGAAAAACGAGATGAGATATGGAATCGAGATAACAAAAAGTGTTCAGTAAAGTAGGGAGATAAAAATAGTATTCTATGTGTCAATGCCTGGCTCCAGTCCGTTTCAGTCCTGCGCCACTTTATAGTTCCTTGGAAAGAGTGCTACATAGCCTGCTCGATGGTAGATGGGGATAAATAGAAATATGAACAATCGTTGAACCTGGTGCTCTATATAACAGCATTGCATGTCAAGCGTGTCTTGACAGAAGGAAGGGATACCCCACAGGACTCAGTGGGTTAGGAAGGTATGTGATCAGAAATTCATGTGATATGTGGTGGGGAGAAAAACGGTGCGCGTATTCAATTGCTCGATTTTCTCCTGTCTGACAACGCTCGGGTTTGAAAATAAACAGTTTGCTCCTTCACCTGCCCCCAATATTTGATGTTTGGCTTCCTTCCATCATCGATCATGACCCATCAACAATCACCTCAATTTTGTATACGACTTTTGTTGTTCATTATTCTGTTATTTAAAGCATTGGGGTGTAGGTTAGGTAGCGTGCGCACTGCTGAATACGTTGATTTCCCAACCGTTTTCGATCGACCATTTGATGCCCGCTTCGAAAATGCTAGGGTTGCTTCAACATGCTCTTAGCTCGGTGTGCCGTTTCTATGCGATTGCCCAGCCTATGCCATGTGTTGATCTTCCAGAGCTGATGCTGAGCTACCGGGGAGAGTACCAGTTTTCCTGAGGGTGCATTACCAAATTTCACCGCTTGCAGTTACATACGACATGCGATGCCCTTTTTGGCCACATAGAAAAGTTCCGTACGTAGAGCCTGTAAGGGACTTCTGGCTTGGCACTCTTGAACTGCCAATCATTGTGGCTCGCCAGTATCTCCGTTAAAACTGAACAGTTGGGATTTTCCAGACAGGTCATATTATGAGAACAGTAGCTAAACTTTTGCCAGCATAAAAATTAGCGTAGTGCTAAAATTCAAGCTACTCACCCAGGAAAGTCAGGCGCCTGCATCCCCTCGGTTCAGACCGCGAACAAATTTTTGTTCACGACTTCATACAACACTACTGACAAGAAGCTCTACATAGCCTCAAGATAGGCATAAGAGCTGCTTCTCATTTTGTCAACTCCCCTAAGAGGTTTCTCTCGGGGCGGCATGGCTCATATCTGTAGCGGCCTCTTAGGGATCACCAACAGTAGATTCAAGAGGAATAGATGCCTCTGACGAGCCACCTGTATACGCTCCACAGGTCCGCTCTAGACTTAGGAATAGCGCCTTCTGGCCTGTGTGGCTCGCTTCAAGCCTGAAGAGACAGCTCAATCAGATCTCTGATCTGCTGAATCAGCATTCATAACTAACGTAATCCACAGCCGATCTGGCCACACAGCCGTCCTGGCCACCTAACCCCATTATAAAATTTCAAAATTGATTATCTCTACCAGAACGTATTAATTCATCCAAATAAAGCGATTCTTACATGAATTGATCCTGTGACCAATCTCCCTACACCCACTACACCTAAAAGGGACCCTCTTCGTAGGTGTATCTGCCTGAACAGGTAATTCGGCCTGTGCATGCGATTCTATCTCATCACCTTCCACTGGCTGGTTTAGCTGTTCAACTAGCTCTAGGCCTTCCTCGACGGTTAAACCCTCTTCACAGGGTATCTTCCTAGTAGACCGATTGCGTTTCTGGCGCTTCTTCTCAATGGCTGCGCGTAGATTGGCGTTCTCCTGGCTAAGAAGGGCTGCGCTATGCATAACTATCTCGCACCCTTTAACAAGTTGAGCTAGTACGGTCTTCGATGGGGTAGGAGGGCTATTCGACCGTTGCTTTAGTAATTGCCTAAGCGAGGATGCTTGCTTATGCAATTGAGAGACTGTCTTAGGCGTCTTTGGCGTGAATTAGCTAGATCTGCTGCTTGGTCGGCTACTTAGTGGTGTAGGAGTTCGGAGAGAGATATTAAGCTTCGAAAGCACTCTTTCTGCATCGACTAGTACTAGACCACTAGCTGCGAAGCTATTCTGAATAATAGATCGCTTTTGGAAGGTTTCTAGCCGCGCGCGTTGGTAGTTGTCTAAGAAATCAACCTTATCGATATAGTTATATCCCACACGGTTAAGATCGCTCACGTAGCAACCGTATACGCGCTTAAGCACTGCAAAACACCCAACATCAAGAGGTTGTAGGATATGCGATGAATGCGCAGGCATACAAAGGGGTATAATATCGTTTTCTGCGCAGATTCGGTCGAATTGAGGTGTAAGGTGGCTACCATGGCCGTCAAGAATTAATAATCGAAACCGGCCGCGTACGCGCGAATTCGTCGATGGGATAAAGAGCTTTTATAACCAGCGTAGACCAATCTCATCAGTAGTCCAGCCGTTATCTGAGACCTCGAACCGCCAGTCTTTCGGTAGGTTTTCAAACCAACTAGCACGGGCAACCTTGCCCTTAAAGATCACGCATGGCGGTAGCGAATAGCCATCTGCGCAGATAGATTCGATCGCAGTAACCCATTCACGATTTCCTGTAGAATAGGCCTCCGACCGTAGTATTCAGCCCGTGTAACCACCTTCTGTGTAGAAATAAGGCCCATTGCAAATCCTGTCTCATCAAAGTTGTAGATATCCTCTGGTTGGATACCGTTCTCGTTGATAATACGCTGTACGGTCGTAAACCACTCTCGTAGCGATTTCGGGTCTTCGTTTAGGGCGCGCTGGTAGTCGTAGCGTCTCGAGAAGCGTGTACGAAGCTCATCACGACGTTTGATGAAATTTGATGGCCAATTAACACCGACAGTAGGCGGAGGGTAGCTACGTAGGTGCCAAGGGGGTCAGCTTGGCCTGGTTGCAGGAAAGGCTTTTACAGGTGACTTATAGTTTGTGGTAATAAATTGGGTCCAAAATTACGTATTAGCGGGCAAAAATCGGGTTTAGCTAGTGATAAATAGTATCACTAAAGGGTTTTCATACAGTTTTAAACTAGTCATTATAGTGGCTAAATAATACCAAAGAGTTTAAATCTCTAATTAAGGGTTACTAACCAATTGAAACTAGTAATAACCAGCTAAACGGTTATAAACTATAACAACAACCAAAATATTTAGAGGTTTTTTCTTAGTTAAAAACTATCCAGATACTAGAGTTAAATAAGCAGAGATAATTCTGTCTAGCTATAAAACTATTCTATAAATATTATATATAGTAATAATAGTATACAATTTAAAAAAAATATACAGACTTATCTGTACAAAATATTAAATATATAAGAATAATTTAAACTTTAGTATTAACTTGTGTATACACTATTATTTACAACAGTAAATATATCTGAGAATATTTATAGTGCCCTTACTGTGAGATCCAGAGATCTCCGGGGGTTCTTTGCAACTAGTGTGACAGGGAGCAATAATGGATATAGATTAAATAGGTAGAATAGTCGTGATTTCAATAAGTCGATTCCTTATGGAGATTGACGCTGAGTTGGGATCCTCTCACGAGGAGCGGCATCCTAACTCCAGCGTGGTCACGTGTCGCGGATATCATGACTAATACCTCTGCGACTGGGCTAGCAACGCCTAGCACAATACTATATACACTGATGTCCGGAAGGGCCTTACACTTACCCTCTTCTCCATCACATCAGGCATATTAATGTATTATTATTGTCTTCCTTCCTGCGGCCTTTATGTTATTGCTAGGCGCCATGAAATTACTGGCTCATTCCGATTTAGTAGTTGTATGATATCTTATCATGAATCTAAGTCTAGTAGCACCAATAGAGATACTAAGCAATAGTAGCTTATCCATAATATATATTAGCTAGGAAAGGCTTTTACAGATTACCTATATAGAATAACATACTTTTATATAATATCAACCCTCTAGTGGCAAAGGCACAGCATCAGAATAGAGAATAGTATTATACGTCCATTTAAAGAAGATAGATCGATCATATATAGTTATAAAGAAGAACATACTGATAAACCAACTAAGGACCAATCTTACGAATACTGATATAATAGTAGATTAAGTATAGTGTCTTATTAGTAATATTCCATAAGTAGTCAAACTAAAAGAAATAGGTATAGCTTATTTTGAAAGCTATGGCGAATGCAGCAAATAATCTAGCCAATAGTAGAATCATAAAACTAAATAAAATAACCCATACTAAATGTATGTCTATGGCCATTTCTATATATAAATTAGTTTTGTATTCCAAAGATAATAACCAAACTTACCCTTGATCAAAAGTAATCTTACTAAAGAAGCTCAGCTGTTTAAATACACAGAGTTATTTGATATCAATAATCTGATAGTCTATAGCATATACACTAATTAGCTTATTTATAAAGCTAGGCATTTCATACATTGATCCCCTATCAAAAGGTATATTGATATGATGCTGTTAGGAGTCTTAAGACAGCTAAATAGGATTAATAGGGCCAAAAAATATAGAGAAATTACTGAATAGTATCTCCAAGGCTTTATTATCAAATAGAATAAAGCTTTGTGCGAGCTACAGGCACCTCTACTAGAGATTATCTAGCAGACTACCAGTCGATAGATGATCCCAAGCACCAAAAAACCCAAGGCATAATGATTGGCGGAAGCAATCCAAGCGAAATAAGTAGGCCATTAAGTGGGATAACACAGCTCTGTCTACCTATCTTTTAAATAGCCTATTTATATCGGTTAGTATATTCTATATGATATTAGACTTCACTATATACTTATGTTTTGACTCTCCTGCTAGGACATTATAATTTATAAGTATTGTATACTCGGAGGAAAGCTTATAAAAGTATTAGATGTGCCGGTTAGCGGGGCGCCGGAAACGGCCCTCATTGAACCGCCCTTCTGCCGTATGACACCGCCTGTCATATACGGGAATCCTCCTGCCTCTTACGGTCTAGCGTATCCGCTTTAGGGATCGCGCTTATATCTCGCCGCTTTTGCACCCATTGCCTGCCGCCTCATACCTGCCGCTTGATCTATATAACCCCGTCCATCCTCCCTCGAAAGACGACGCACTTTCACATCCTCTTTCTCCCCTGCTGCCTAGCCGCTCTCCGGTGCACTGCCCCTTTCCCAAGTCTCAAGATGCCGTGTTATCCGAACACTGCCCCTTTCTGGCATGGCGCCGTCTACATCTCTTCTTTTCTCGCCCCATTCACCGTCGGCGTCGCCGACAGGTCGACTGATTGGTGACTCTTACTCCGTCGGTTTCTCAGCTAACCACGTCTCCCTTGTCCTTGTGCACCATCTCGCATGTGGTGATTATCGGGCTACTTATATCCGTGGATTTATAACCATTTGCATCCTGTGTTGTATGGATTAAAAGAGTGAGTGAGTATAGATGCTCGGTTTTGCTTGATCTCGTACTGATTTTATTATGGTCCACCATCCCTCCCGCTTCTCCTCCATGTATCGAAACTGTAAGTCCCTAAGTGAGGCAAGAATATTCTACGCCGTCGAATGATCCTTGTCGCCGACCCCCAAGGCGGGTCTAGGGGCGCAGCTGGCCAGCGTCGCATCTTACGACATTCATGACCAATCCTTGACCTATGGTCTGCTGTGCACACCGATCGTACTCTCTCACCTCGACGGCTCGCCAATAGCAAAATTGCCGCATGCGTCTTCCATACGCCTTGTATCTCCGAGGGGTTTGGGGGCGCAGCTGGCCAGCGTCGCATCTTACAACATTCATGACTGATTCTTGACCTATGGTCTGCTGTGCACGCCGATCGTACTCTCTCACCTCGACGGCTCGCCAATAGTAAAATTGCCGCATGCGTCTTCCGTACGCCTTGTATCTCCGAGGGGTCTGGAATGCGACGTTTGAGGGCAGCAGGCCGACATGGTTAGCGGAGAACGCTCCATCTCAATTTCCGAGCGGACTATGAGGCTGAAAGTCAATACGTCAGTTGCTGCAGGAGTAGCCAAAAGGGGGGAATTTCTGCTTTAATAGTTCTTTTTCACATGACGGTGCGATGAGAGCGACGTGGCAATTTATCAACGAACGAAAGTATAAAAGGATAGTCGAACCTGCGAGAATCCCAGGGTAAGGACATGCTTTTCCACAACACTTCCATATCCCCCCTTTCACTCCCGTCTCATTCCTACCTCTTGCCCTACCCTCACAAAGTCACATTTCATTAGCATAGCCCAATCATCCCTTACCCCATCATGTTGCCTGTATTCCACGCTGATAACTTCAAGTCATGGACTCCCCCCTCCCGCACAAGATGCCCCTCGTCAAAACCTCCATGGCCACACGAACACGCTCCTCCTACCAAGCCCTCTTCCACCAAATTTCTCCAGCCATTTCTCCCCCAAGCATTGCCATTGCCCAAGCATCAGCTCCCAGCACGGCCTCCAGCCGAGGTTTGCGTCCATGCAAGTGCCGTGATCCCATCTGTCACTTCAGAGGGCCCTCAGTCCAAGTCCCAGAAGCCATCTAGGCTGCATTTTGACACGACAACCACCACATCAGCCCACGTCCAGCACACAGAGCCGCCGGGACAATTTCCTGGAAATAGGACCAGCTCATCGACAACTTCGGATTTAGCCCCGTCACGCGATTTTCACGGCGATTTTGATGCTTCAGCTGATGCGCCCTTTTGTTCAGACGACGCCTCGCAATACATATCGTCACCCAGCGTATCTAGCTCCGACGAAAGCTGGCAAGAGCTTCTCCAATTAGCGGACAAACAAAGTGGCATTCCGATCGACCCGATGATTCTCACCAACAATGGGCCCTGGGAGACAGAAGACGAACGCCAACATATCCACGCAGACAACGATGCATTTATCTCAGGAACGACTTGTCTATATCCTGATCCTCCACCACTCCTGCGCGATGTCCCTGCCCGGTATCAACACTTCAGCACATATCCCTGGGTGCAGGAACAAAACAAGAGCTCTTGTTCAGCTGGCCCGCTATCCAACCAGTCACGCCCACAAGTATCTGCCGATAATAACAACTCCGAAACCCAAATTCGTGCGTCTGGCAATCTAGTCGAGGTTCCAAACAGCGGCCCACAGCCGAAACCCCGTAAGCGAAAGTCGCAAGAGTCGCATGGTCCACCACAGCCGCGCAAACGGGCCAGAAACTCTGCTGCAATCGTCTCGGCGAAGAATTCGTTTTCATCGCTTCATTCTCACTTCACATCTGTATCGGTTGATGAACGCTTACAATTTCTCTCATGGCTGTTCGAAGACGCACTGCCACGTTGTCTATCCCAATCCGACGAAGAAGCACCTGAACGCATAGCACGACCAACACGTCACTTAGCTCGGTCAAATGATTCTGCGGAACCTCATGGGAACTCCCGTAAAGGCATGCCGTGGTCGTCTGAGGAGGTAGATCTCCTATTGAGGCTGAGAAGAGATGAGAAACGCCCCTGGTCGGAGGTGACAAGATTATTTTCGGATCAGTTTCCAGGCCGGAATCAAGGCTCCATTCAGGTATTTTGGAGCACAAACCTCAAGAGTAGAGAACATTAGAATGGCATACTTGCCACTATAAACCCTCAATAGTACGATTGATATATGTAATGCGAGCACCTGTGAATTTCCATTTATGGTTAAAACAGTTTTGCTGGCTACCAAATCGCAGGAAAGGTTTGTCGAGCAATTTGGCCGACCTACACACCTCGGGGGCATGTATACATAGCTTGTTGGCTGGGTCCTAAGTCGGTGGTATCGTCACCAACTCCGTCAATTCCACTGCTTTAATCTCAACGCATAACTCGATTAGCCGAGGTGATGATCCCTATAGCGTTCATCACATTGCATGATTATCAGTAAGGTCGAATGGGTTACGCTGTTCGCTGGATCATGATCTATGCAGCTCGGGACCTTTAGAACGGCCACCAAAACCAGAACGGGAAACGCATTTGGAGTGGATACACTGTATGATACATACAAGATGCCAACTAAATCTAGAGTTAGGCAGGTACCGTTCGATATCCTGGCGAGATTTATCTGAAATCCTTGGTTAATCCTGTATACCTTCTCTGGCGTTTATGGACCACTTGACCTGTGATCCTAAGTCCAGATCCGTCCATAGTCTCGTCAAGTGTTGGCAGATAGCAATGAAATGAGTGGTTAACTTTCTAAGAGGGCCTATACAGACACGCACAGGGAGAGGGATGGAGAAAAGGGAGGAGGGGAGGAATGAAATAATAAATAAAAGAAGAGAAAAATAAAATACGAAAACAGCTATTCCTAGAAAGGCACTCTTCCTTTTGACCTGATGGAGTATGGGTGATAATTGGTCCAGGAAATTTTACAAATAAAAACAAATAAAAACAAATAAAAACAAATAAAACGTAATAATATGCTAGCCTTGTCCAAAGCTCTCATTCCCCCCTTTACTATCAAGAAATCCCTCGCTTTTCTTTCGATTAGCCTCTTAAAAATTGATTAACATGTCGATGGGATGACCTACCTCTTCCGATGGGAGGGTGAGGCAAGGTGTCTATTGAAGGCATCTCGCCTCACAAAGGATCGCGGATTACGGCAAATATCGCATGTATAAATCGCCTTTGGGTAATCTGTTTAAGCATCAGTGACTGTCAAAAAAATGTGTAGATGCAAACATACGGTTCAGTTCATGTCGGCTGAGATGCTTGCGATGTGAGTAAACCTTGTCACAGCCCTCAAAGTTGCACCTGAAAATAGTTTGCCCCTCGATGCTATCGGAATTTGTGTTACTTCGTTCTTCTATATTATCCAACTGCTGTTAGCCGCTTTGTCGTATACTGGCCAATTTCTGGTGCTGCTTACCGAGTTCCGTGGTGCCTAATGTATGTTAGCGAAGAACTATGTCTTAAATAATGCTGCATACCACTAATATGTTCCTGAGCGCCATTCTTTCCACCCATACGTTCAAATTTTTCAATTGACTTCTCAATGCTCATATCATCCCTTGGCAGAAGAACCATCAACTCATTCTCGAGATCATCGACTAGATTAGCCATGTCATCAATTTGATCTGGGATAGTTGTTGCCTGGGGGCGGCCGTATTTTTGAAGGTATGTATTGCACCATTCCATCCTTTCGTAAAGCTCACTTTGCGTACCATCCAAATCTGCGCTTATGGGCGTAGAAGCCATTCTGAAGCAGGCCCAATGTAGATCTCCAGGGTCTTGTTCAATGTCCATAAATCCTATTGTATGCCAATTTCAACCGGGGATAAATGATCACAAGAGGAATAATTATAAACCAACCAATGACCATGCCAAGTACTAAGTAGAAGAAATCCATCAATGGGATGGGAGAAGTTTGAAAATACAAGTTTAATGAGAGCCAGTATAGGGATTTAGGAAGGAACAGATGTAAAAACAAGGAAGCTCCCTCGACCTTTTATGTGCAAGTCTGCAGTCTCCTGACATGAATATGACTTGGTTTGTATATGGAAATTTTTGCTCCTCTTTGGGCAGTGGCTGGATAGAAACACCAATGAAAAGTCCAAAGTAATTAAATTAAAAAAATAGCCAGTTTCATGTACTTTACTTGCTGGTACAGTCAATCCTCAAATGACAGATCCCCACACTATAAAATTCCACTACTAACCGCCAAATAGAACATGAAAGCTAAGAACAAAGATAAAGAAATATGTGCTTCTCTATTTACTCAAAGATAAAACGCTGGCTTTGTTTTTCCGTTAAGCCGAATAATTTCCAGGTAGTCTCTGGTACACGTAATTCGACGGCATCGAGTTTTATCGCAAGATACTGTCGATCGTCCGGGTGAAGATTTGGGGCGTAAATTTTTACCGGGCAGGAAACCGTATAGATTTCCTTGGGGTTTGACTTAAAGCGAGCCGTGAAAAAGATACGATGGCCTGTAACTGAACAACCCCGATAATCTAGGAACCAGGAGATTCCAAACCGAGTTTCGGCTTCAATGATGTCGTACGTCTTTTTGGTGGGCGGTTCCATTGGTTTAACGTTGTGGTATGCAGGGGAAACTGTATTCGTAGATTCGGGTGCTATGGGTCCACCACTTGAAGAGAAAATATATGCTTTCCAGCGGGTGAATCCTGTGCAAAACATAATGGCAAGCCAATAGAAAGATAGGAAGGGATAATAGTGCTTTGATATGATTGTTGCCAAAGTGCGGTGACTACTTGAGACAAGGCTGTTGTTTTTATAGGTCTCGATGAAGACAGCTTTGCTCTCATACAAAAGCCAACTTCCTGAGATATTTCGAAAAAAAAAAAAAAAAAAAAAACACACCACGCGTTTGTAGCTTACGCAAGCGCGTTTTCCTGGCAACTTTGTAGAAACGCCTTTTGAAAGACGCTCATTAGACTGACTTCAGTATCCCCTTATATGTGAAGAGCCCTGTCGACTACAATTGCACGGCAAGACGCTTTCAACAAAGATAAAGTTGTTGATCTTGACTTCTGGTGTGTTGTGGACAGGATCGACACACAAATCGTTCGGGAATAAGAAAAAATAAAATGAACAAATTACAATTGTTTTTGTTCTGTTTCCCACAAGATTTAAAAAAATTTAAGCAATATATGACTCAAACAGATGTCCACTACGGACAACAGAAACGAGTTATGACATGTAGATGAAGTCCAACCCTACCTAGTACATGAGTCATATTAACACCGTAACAGTAAGCAGCAAGAAGATTCCCATTGCATCGATGGACAGACATCCTTTTATATTACTTTTGACACATATATATAGAAACAAATATAGGTATATATTGTCATCATATAATACTATCTCCTATAGCCATCCCTCATGACTCAAACGACGACGATCGCGCCAATGCCGCGATCCTATGCGTCGCACGTCGACCAAAACAACATACTCTTGCGGTACAAAACCCTGCGATTAACCGGACTCCAACAAGACCCCCAGGCATTTTCATCAACTTACGAGAAGGAGGTGGAGTTTTCAGACGAAAAATGGGTGGCTCGAATAACGAACCCAGAGGCAAAGACGTTTATCGCTCTAACCCACAATATCAACCAGACATCATCAGCGAGCACAATAGCAGACAGCCCTGTGGATGAACTTCTCTCAAGTGACTGGGTTGGAACCGTTACGTGCCTTGGACCCAAAATACTCCTGACGAATAGCGTCCGGTCTTGTGCTCCGTGGAAGGTATTTGTTGATCCGGATGCCGATCGCGAGCAGGGTGACGGCGAGACAAAAATTACGCTGTACATGCTTGCTGGGATGCTTGTACTTAGATGCGAGAGACGAAGAGGCCATGGGAGACGATTGATTGAGCATGCTGTCAAGGATGTCTGCGGTGAGGCCGAAAAGGCGTCGGTGGACCGTGTGGTTCTGCTGGCTTTGGTGGATGCCAACAATGGGGCTGCGTGTGCGACATATAAATGTTGCGGATTCGAGGTGTGGGATGAGGAGGTCTTGTTGGAGAGTCGAGATGGGGTGGAGAGGTCCATCGCCATGGCCCTGGATATTAAATTGAAGGGAGAGTGTGGATGAGTTTGGAATCATGCACGATCTCTATGGCCTGGCCTATTTTGATGAGTTACCGCTGAAGATGAAAAAGGAAGACCAACTGGACTGGATATATTTATAAACAAGGCGGAACTCTAAATATCTAGACAATCATCGTCTCAGTCGTCAAATACTAAACTATTGTACAAATCCCGGTGGTCGTGATCAACGCCTATCCTCTCGTTTCGTCTCTATCACCACCGTCTTTACAATGTTCACGCCATCCCCTGTTATTAGCCCTCGAACGCTATTATCGTCACCGACGCGCTCTCGGGATCTGGAAACGTCGCGAAGATTCTCATCATCCCTCGAAGATAGCTCGATGGCCCCATGAGCATTGGTTTTTATTGTGGTGCGTCTATAATTCGAGCCATTTGTTCCGTAGGCACCGTATGGGATGCTGGAGACGGCACGCCCACGACTATGGGAGGAACCCCGGAAGACACTACTGAATAGAGGACGAAGGGAGGGGGCGGACGCGGAGATGATGGCGACATTGACTTCGATTTGGGACCAGAGCAGGATCTGTTTCGTTGGTTAGAGATGGTGGATGGAGGAGGGGGAAAAGCAAGACGAACATATATGGCATCGTAGGAGACGTCTTTAGTGACGGTGTAAATGTAGAGCGCATTGAGTCGAACAATGGACGCAGCCGATGCGAAGGTCCCCGTCAGGAAGATCCCCACGAGAGCCCCTGACGAATATCAGCACGATGGAAAAGGAAAAGCAGAGATTGCGGACAGACTCACATCTCCTTTTTGGATTCAGATTCAATCTCATCAAGAGAGGAAGAGGCATCACGAGAATGATCAAGTCGGTCAAGATATTAATCCCCGCCGTGGAAAAATACGTCGCAGGCAGATTGTTGCAGCCGGTCGGAAATGATGGATCCCATGCTCGCCATGGCTTGCTCCTGCATTCGAAGGCCTTGAGAAAAAAAAATGAACATCTTTCTACAGTGACTCCGGTCCAGACACAACTCACATTGACGAATATGGTGATGATGGTATACAACAGCACGAAAACCGCAACACTGACAACAAGAATCCGGAACTTGCGGACTTCGAAAATCCGATAGTATTGCGCCAGGATACTGAATTTGACGAGCCCAATGGATATGGGGTAGATGAGCTGGTAGACATACCAGTGCTTCAGGGTTGGGATGAGGATTTCCTGCAGGGGTAAATCGGTAAAATGTCGTCTGAAAAGTCAGTACCACTTGGGTTGTGTTGGCGGAGGAGGAGAATGTAGACAAACCCTGTCCCATAGCTGATATGGACTCCATTCATGATCCCCATTCCAATGGCGACTGCCAGGGCTGCCACGATGAGAAAATCATCGTTCCCTAGCTTGTGGACCCGGAAAACCCGACAATATAACCGCAGACAAACACTGATGCAGGAGAGAAGAAGAAGCAAGCCCATGACGGCGAGAAACATGGGTTGGCGGGAGCCATTACTGGCTGCGATGTAGGACATCCTCACCCAGGCATAGGAAGAGGAATGCTGGTCGAAGGCCCTAGAAGAGTATCTGACCGGGTGTCCATGTTGCTGGGACGCTTAGCATATTTGATTGCAGCGGTGGCGGCAGATAGCATTCGACAGAGATTATATTGCGTGGGAATAAATTAAACTTGTATCCTGGTTAATGGACAATATAGGATGTCGCAGCAATGCCGTGTATACGACGCCAAGCGTCGAGGGCTCCATAAACCACCCGGGATCAGACAATATCAGGGTCCGAACCAGTTCATTTTCAGCCTGTCAAGTGGGGCCCCAAAAAGATAATCTCGATTGTTTTCCTCTTTCAGCAGCCCGGATGTCTCATGCCCCAGCTAGCCCACTCTATCGCAAACCACTGAACGGGCGACATGTGGCCCTTCATTGGACACGTTTCTTGATTCCCCATTTAGTGGCTCATGCGGGATGGCTGCTTTGTTGCCATTTGCCGTGAGAGTAATCTAAAATAGATTAAGCGACTTCTGGGCAAATCTCTCGCGGAATATCGTAGTTAGTCCACCGGAGTGGGCCACGGGAACATACGAGGCGACCAACGTTCACACGGCAGGAGTTCATGAACCGCAAGATTTGCAGTCAATCCGTCTCACAAACATGTTGGAGAATTGCACGGGACATGTCAAGCATGATGGTAGATCTTACCCCGTCTTTTTGGCCCGCCACTGAGGCTGCAGATGGCGCAGGTAAGCATCAACGTGTTGACCATTGTGCATGTCGTTATTGGTGGATCTACTATTAAACGCGTCGCCCCTAAACATGGTCTATATCTCCTGTTTCTCTGCCGCAAGGATCCGTAGCTTGCACAAGCGGCTCGCTTGTCGGGGATATTCGCCCACTGTGGCATGTTGACAGGAGATTAGGGCTTATGGCTTCTCGCCGAACAAATCAAGCGCCGGCTCCGAGATGTATTTTTAAAAGACCGCTGCTTCCCGTGCGAGAAAAAGAAAAAAGTGATTTATTTATTGTATTTCCCGTATTCCGTGTTTCATACCAGGAAATATGCGTCTTGGCGACTTGATCCTTGCGTTAGGAGTGTTCGGCCTGGTCGAAGGGGCGGCTCGAAAGTGCAGAAATCCCCCCCAGCGAAAGGAATGGTAGGGTCACATTGGCTCGTGAGTGTATACAGTTGATTGACATGACGACAGGAGAGAGCTGCACCTCGCTGAACGGAAAGAGTATATCGATGCCGTGCATTGCTTGGCCAATCTGGATTCGATCTCTGGGTTCGATGGTGCTGTCAACCGGTTTGATGACTTCCAGGCAACACACTCGGACCAGACCCCCAATATCCACTGGGTGGTGAGTGATGATGGTGGCCCAATCAATCAATTAAACCATGCTGATTCCTCTGAAGGGCCATTTTGTCCTCTGGCACCGGTACTATATTGCTACTTACGAGAAAGCGCTGAGAGAGGAATGCGGATACAAGGGTGCCCAGCCGTAAGTCACCAACCATACATACTCCTTCACCTCAACACTTTACTAAAAGGAATAAAAAAAAAGATATTGGAACTGGTCCCTGGACGCATCGTCAGACAACTCGTCCACCGCTATCTACGAAACCGAAGTTTTCGACGCAGAGGTCGGCTTCGGTGGAAATGGCGATTATATGTCAGCCACTCCGGAACAGAACCCATTGAACCTCACCGGCCACACCGGCGGTGGCTGCGTCAAGGATGGACCGTTCAGTTCCAAGTACTTCCAAGTCAACTACCCCGAGCCGGACTGTCTGCGCCGTGACTTTATCCCCTGGATCATGAACACGTTCGCCCAGCAGAGCATTGTGGACCATGTCCAGAGCCAGCCTGACTACACGACTTTCGCGCGGGCCCTTGAAAACGTCCCCGTCTTCTCACAGCCCAACATTCATGGTAGTGGCCACTTTGGTGTTGGCGGCGTCCTTGGCCAGTTAGGCAATCAGGCCCAGAGCCCAGCCGGTAAGCCGTTTCCCTCTTGTGTTATTGCCGATGGGTTGTGTTTCTAAACGGTATAGATCCTCTGTTCTACCTCCACCACGGGAATGTGGATCGGGTCTTCTGGGAATGGCAGCAGAAGGATCTCTGGACGCGTCTACACCAGGTCGGTGGGCCAGTGGCGCCAATGGATTACAGTGGGACGAATGTGACGCTGGATTTCACGGTGAACATTGGCAAGCTGGCGCCGGATGCGACTTTGGAGCAACTCCTGAACACCCGGGGGGATGTGCTGTGCTATACTTATTAATTGACGAGAAAATATGTAGTAAGGAATGGGATAAGGAGGGGAATTTGAAACTTTAGTACATCACGATAGATCATGAATGAATATGTCGATATAAGCCATCATCATGATATCACCATACCATAGGTTTTAATTCACGCTGCTAAGAAAACGTGTATCTATACATACTTGATTTTCTACTCCGACCGCAGCCTTCCTATTCTGGACACTGCTGCTTTAGTGAGGGCGCTCAGGGGTCTGCTCAGTGAGTATTTCATGTCATGCATGGGTCACCGGTCACTGAGCACTCAGTACCTGCTCAGTAAGCAGTCATATATGCTCAAAAAGCCACTCACCCTATCTATTTCGTGTGGGTAGTTTGATAACCATACTCAACGACTTTTCTTTCAATTATCCAAGTCTAATTAAATATCCATATCAGATAACACAACTATAAAGTTGATGAGATTTAGGTCTCTTCTATTAATAAAGTCTTTAATAAATCTGAATTCTGACCTTGCCTTCAGAAGTCCCAGATCGATACCTCATTGAAATAATCCCATATTGAGCTATATTCTGGGTTATTTGCAGCAGTGTCATATAACGGCGTTTTGCACCGAATATAGGAACCTGGTGTCTTACAAAATGAGTGCATACCTCCACGTGAAGTGTGAATGTCATTACGTCCATGGCAATGGCGCTTGGATATTACTAGACTTTTCATATTTCACGGCGTATTGTTTTGTCCTCTCCAGTTACCTATCAAACCACAGTCTGTTCTAAGTCACAACTGCTCTGATACTATGCGATACTAATTCCTAAGCATGGTCTTGCCTAAAAGTGCATTTCACTGAGTCACTGCGGAACTCTGCTCTTCCTGCTCCATAGAACGAAAGACTTCAGCGACGCGGTGGAAAGACTCCTTCGGTGCCCATGGAGGCATATCCTTAGATCTTGAGTCCTTCTCAGGAAAGGTCTTTACCAGCGAGAAGGACATCATGTCCAGATCCCTCGCACCTTTTCCTGCCGGCATGCAAGGGAACGAAAACAGGTATATGAAGGCCGCATCAACCCCTGCATTGTTGAGAAGCTCAAGCTGCGTCCCGACATAATCGGCCTGTTCCTTCTCGCTCCGAGTCGGGACAATATCGTTCTTGAAGATGCCAGTGCCGTCTGGATTCGTGCCTTTCAAGAGTACGAAGCCGCCGTCTCCGCGCTCCGCTGCTCCCTCGTAGGCGCAGCAGCCGACTTCTAAAACAGCTAGAGGTTTTCCAATCCTGTACCGATCGAGACACGAGACATACTTCTTCGCAGTCTCTCCTCGGCGATAATAGTCTATGCCGACGACGTCAAAAATATCCCAGTGAACGACTTCCCAGGAGCCAGCCGAATATGTGACCTGTCCCTCGAACTGGGAACGAATCACCTCAACGAAAGGCTGCAACACCTTATTCAACTCGACAGACTTGTCACGCAGAGCCTGAGGAATATCCTCGATCATGTGGCCGCCGGGAAACTGCGAGCCGAGAAACATTACACGGTCGTTGAAAGAATCTCCGGGGAAAACACCTTTGCTGAAGATGGTGTATTCGCAGCCGGCGATAAAGACCAAATTAATGCCTTCATTGCGTAATGTTTCTGCAGATTTTGCCGCCTCTTCGAAGTATGCGCGGGTCTCCTCGATGGTTGCATTCATCTTCCACGGATTGAAAAACACCTTAAGTCCCATCGAGTGCGCTGACCGTGCGGCAATCTCTAGCCGAGTTATCTCCTCTCCTTCAATCCGGATGGCATTTGCATGCAACTCGTCGGCGATTGTTTTCATGTCGTATTTGACTAGAGCGGGATCGAATGGCTCGACGGAGAATCCAGTGCCATTGAAATTGAGGCCGACATCGTAGACAACGCCGCGATACTTCATGGTGGAGTATTGGTTGGGAAGGACGGATAAGCGCAAATGTCTGCGGGCTCACAGGATATGCAAGGAAAACAATCGTGTCCAAACGAGCATGAGACAAGAAACAAGAGGCACGTAATAGTCAAGTATATAAGGCCCTCGAGGGTGTCTCCACTGTTCGGTCTGCGCACTCTTGGCGCCCCGAGTGTCCGGCCATGGCTCGAAATTTGTCAGTGGCTTACTCACCACTCTCCAACAAAATTTCATCGAACCTGCAGATCTATCCTATCCTTTGGGCAACCTCGTCGGGGAGGGCTTCCAAAAAGTCCGGACTTACACGTTTTGACAGTTCCGCCATTCGGCCTGCAATTTGCCCTGCCCAAATCGCATTGAGAGCGACTCTAGATACCGTTGTGATGATGTCAATCAGACCTGGAGGCACCGATTACGGACCCACTGGCAAAGCAGCAGGGGGAGAAGGCGGCTTGGCTTCCGAGTGGCATGGGGTAGACGAGCATGAGGTTGTCATGAAGGAGAGAGTAGCAGTATGCGAACATTTCCACATGTGAATTAGATGCTGACATGCTCCTCAGTGTGATCGTTGCCGTCAGCGAAAGGTACGATCCTTCTATTTACTTGCAGCAAAGATTGTTCCACTGTGAGGTGTATCCGAGGTCGATCTACTGATTTTCGAGCTGGATTAATAGACCAAGTGTAATCGCGTTAATCCGTGCTCACATTGTACCAAGGCGGAGGCGCAATGTACATTCAGACTAGCTCCCAAAGCCAAAGAGAAGCGGCAACGGATCCTGATCTCCAGTGTATAGTGAGTTATCCCCCCAAGTACGTCTATCTAATCATTAATAGACCGTCAGTGAGGGGAGACTTGAGCATATTTCGAACAGAATTGAGGAGCTCTACGGAATCATAGGGCAACTTAGAGATGAGCGCCGTAATGATGATATTAGCCTTATGGCCCCAACTAGATTACGAGTACCATCATATTCATCGCTCCAATCTGGCAGTCTTCAGGGATCTCCCAAGGCTCCAGCTCTAGCGGAAGCGATTGAGTCCGCATTGTTTGCCCATGTCATTTGCGCAGCAGGAGCTCTTGAAACCGCTGTGATGAATGACCCATACTCCAGGGACGTCGACGACATAACTTCGGCGTTAAATACTTTGCGGAGCACAGTCAATGATCAAAAGCAGCAAAATGAGACGCTGGAAGGGTCACGTTCATTTCTAAAGGCGGTGCCTTCTGGTCTTAGTCTCAGAGATTTGCCTATTCCTTCCATGGATAAAATCATGGCATGCCTCAGGATCACTCAAGGTGCGTCTCTCTCTGCCAGGCTATGTGGCACTCGTTCTGATAATCACACCGCAGACAGCTCGCCGAGCGAGATTTACTGGCCCTTCGAATTTGGATCTCTGGGAGACTTCACCCAGTACGTGATCAGAGCCTGCACACCCGGTCCGATCAGCGATATGGAGCTGATCATAGTCCACTACGTTCTTTACTCGCTCTTCACACAATGCTCGATTGGTGCCGATGACGAGACACTCAGACAGGACTACGATGTGCAAGCTGCAACGTGCAGAGAGAGTCTCGAGACAATTCTGTCGAGCCTTTCCTTTCACATCGATACCAATATTGACTCTATCTGTGCCTTGTACATGGCGGTGCGTTCTTTCTTCTTAGTAGCAATGTATTCCCCACAGTATTAATTTGCGATTTCCAACATATAGTCTCTTTATTGTCTGCACCGCGGAAAAGTGTCCACAGCTTGGACGTTTATTTCAAGAGTGTCACTTATGTGCCTGGCCTTAGGGTTGCATAGCAGTCACGCCATGGTAATGGAACAAGAAAACACAATGCAGCGAAAGATGTGTCTTTTCTGGGCTGTGTACGCCCTGGAGAAAGCTGTGGCTTTACGGCTCGGTAGGCCATCGACTATTAGAGACCAGGATATCACCATCCCACGACTCACGTTGGACCGCAAAATGACCTCCCTAGCATATAACCGGCTGCCTGACTGGATCGATGTCGCTAGCCTCTACGGCCGCTTGTACGATAGCCTGTATAGTCCGACTGCGTTGACACAACCGGGCTCCGTTCGCGTGTCTCGTACCAGTGCACTGGCTTCCGAGCTGGAGCGGATGATAGCCGCGAGAACCGGATACTATGTAAGTATCTAAACATCTTTTTCTGGGCTCCCAACAGAAGTAAGCATATGGAATCGGTCCGTGGACACTCTGACTAACCACCCTTCTCAGAATCGGCCAGACCTGTGGAGTAGCCATGTGCTCGATCTAAATCTTTCAAGGTTCATGATACACGCCAACAGAGCTATAGAATACTCAACCTTGGCGTCCATATATCGAGGAATCCCAGCAGGGAGTCCTTCGGGTATAACACCATGTACGCAATGCATCGCCGCTGCGCGTGTAGCGCTTGAAGAGAGCGAAGCCAGCATTGCCATACTTTCAGATGCAGCAAAATGGCCGACCGGTCTTCACGAATGGGTCAACGAGATTCTCCTCCTAGCGCCATTTATTCCTCTCACAATCCTGGTCTGCAATGTTGTTGATACTGCTGACGCGTCGGACCTGGGCCGCTTGAAGGGAGTGGTTGACGGTCTACAGTCTCTGGCACAATCGCCGCGCTATGCCAGCTGTAATAGGCAGCTGCGTATTTTCAACCATCTATATGACGTTGCAGCTCGTTACGTCGAAGCAAAGACAAGCCGGGAATCAACAGACACGATTAGCACTCTATTCACTAATCCCGACCCCGATGTCTACTTCGATGGTGACACTTGGTTCGGGAATGAATTCTCTTCTGTCTTTTAGCCTCTCCAACCCTCATCCAGAATATTGAAATCCGACTGAAGTAACCCCATTATCGCCTGATTACTAGAAAACCACCCATCTAACCCCGAATCATTTTTTATTCACATCATTGACTTCGCCCTCTGATTAGATTCCCGTCTAATAAAATCATATCTAGGGTCTGTACTCAGAGACTGCAATTCCGGTTAATAGATATCACCTGAAACAGATTCTAATAATTCTAATACAGCGAGATACTTATCTATCTCAGTACATACTAATATCTAATCTAATTTCTGGGATATACAGAACTCTATATAACACAGTATTATATTATAGAAGACTAAAAAAAGATGGTATATTTTAATAGTAATATTTAAGATTCTTACACTCAACTCCCCGCTCACCCCTGCTCAGTGATCGCCTCAGGCCGCTCAGGGCGTGCTCAGGTCTACTCAGTGAGCAAAAAGCGGCGAGGGGTGAGCACTAAAACGGAAAGAGAAAGACTTCGAGCTGGCTAGAAAATTAAGTACTAATGTATGCACTATACGTACTTAATTTTCTAGTCCACAAGGTATTTCGCCGAGTATCGCCCTTGCTGCTGTAAGTTCCATTGACACTGGACATCTCCATCCAATATTGCACATATCACACGCCTGCCCCTAGCACGGCATCGTCGGATGATGCTTCATAGGGCCACATCCCATTGGAGGCGGAGTGGCTCAGCCTCATGGACTGCCGTGCTAAAACAAGCCTTGCCCTGCGGCCCAATGAAGATTCAGAACAACACGAGCTGTGTTATGATCTCCGATAGATCCATCGTGTCGGTGACAAGGCTGTGGGAGCCGGCATCCTGCCACATCAATTATTAGCTGAAGGTACCACAACATTCAACTACAGCATATTCTGGCGCCCAAAGACGAATCACGGTTTGCTTTTCTGGCTGGGCTAGATTAGGTACTACGATCGTCCTGAGTTTGCACGTCAACGTACCCCACAGGGGGTGGCAGAAGGGCTTGGATTCTTCGCCCCCACTGGAGTACAGAGCCCCTGGGGCACTTTATGGCCGATCTTCTCCGTGGCTTGTTTCCCTGCCAAGAGAGAAGATCAGCAGCCCCTTGAGCTCTTGCTAATATGGCAGTGCCTAACATGCCAAGAGCGTCCATTCCCCTTCCAACAGTAGTGCGCCCCTTCCGATCAGCCGCAGGATTCAGGACGACTTTTTGGCTGCAGCGGCTGTCGCAGCCTCGAATCAACGGCAGAAATGATTTTTTGACTAATGCAGGATCGCCCTCGCCCCATGTTGTGATTCGGTCTGTCCTAGTGTGTTGGTAACATTAAAAATGGCGTCCCGCGCTCATGGCAACGCTACCATCCACTCCAGACAGATCCTAGTTATCCATCGCTGGATGGGTAAGGCTCCATCTTCGGCATGTTGAACCATTTCAAACGGAAGATACATAGGAACCACCACTCTAATCCGAATGTCGGCTGGCGACCTGCTTATCTTCAACGGCGGACCCTGTTTGGGTTCCTCGTGTTATTTTGCGGTGGCATTGTGGTCTTAGAGATCCTCTATCATGTCTCCCAAGCCAACCACGGCATCGCTTCGTCTACAGCCAGCCGTCACTATGCCTGGACCTATGGCCCCACTGCAGTCGTCACACTTATCACGGCCCTATGGACGCGTGTGGAGTTCCAAGCGAAGCAGAATGCTCCCTGGCAGGCAATGCAGGAAAAGCCCACGGAGGCCAGCCAGAGTCTTCTGCTAGACTATATCTCCGTCCTGCTGCCAGTGGCATTGTTTAAAGCCCTCAAGAATCGACATCTGATTGTGGCCGCTACCATTACGTGTACCTTGCTACTACGTCTAGTCATCATCGTCTCAACCGGTCTATTCGCTCTACAAGAAATCCCAGTTCGAAAGGACAACATTGAAGTCCGTTTGGACTCTACATTCAGCGGGGATGACGTGGATTTCATATCCGGTAACTCGAACCCGTTTGATATTGTCAACAGTGTGCTGTTTAAAAATGGAACGTACCCCGACGGCACAACTCAGGACTTGGTCTTCCAGATGTTCTCCGCGCCGAACATTCCCTCGAATGCGATTTTGACCGTTCCAGTTACTGGCATGGCAGCTCGTTTGGAGTGTGAGCCCGCTAGTCTCACTGTAAACGAATGGGAAATCCGTACGATAGAGAGAGAGCGCCATGATGCAGGGTCCGTCAATATCACATCGCCATCCTGTAACCTCGCCAATATGGGATTTGACATGGTCAACAATGACGTGCGTTATGAAGCTTTCTATAGATCACAGCATTGCGAAGGCACCTCGGGTCCCGAGGGCATGCGTATAGTCGTGGTAGCTCTTGATCTTGAATTGACGCAAAATCCCAGTAGCAGCGATGAGTGGGATTTCGAAGGAACTGTGAGCGTTCGTCGGTCGGCTCAGCTCATCTGCAAGCCAACATACTCCTTGTTTGATCTTCACGCAACTTGGAATGCGTCGGAGCCATTCTCAACTGTCCGTCTTGACAGATTGCAATCGAACAATTCCACTCTTCCTAGCGTTTCAGGGGTCGATATTGCTGCGGCGTTTCCGAGGAATATGGAAGACTCGGCTGTTGGAGTTGCCACAGACAAGTTTCCATTCCATGATCCAGACGCCAGCGAAGACAGTGATCCCCTTTCCGATGTCATTCCAGTGCCATTACAGCTAGGCGCCTGGATTGCCGAAGAAACCGGGAATGTCGCCATACTCTTGAACGAAACCCTGTTGGAAAGAATCACGACTTCCTACTACCGCACGATTGCAGCACAGATCATCAACAAGGGACTGGTCCGAAAACAGTCTTCGAACGTGTTTGCATCAGCAATTTTCAATGAAAACCGGGTGGTCATGACTGAGGTCCCACTTCGCGTCATGGAAATCAGCCTGGTAGTTGGAATCTTGCTCGCCCTTGCGGTTATCATCCAGCGCTCACGAAAGGTTGTCTTCACGGCTCCCAGGGAACCCCATTCGATATTTGGAATTGCTGCCATTGTGTCAAGAAGCAGTGCCCTTGTACAGTCTCTTTCAGGGACCAGTGCAGCATCCTTGAGTACTCTTCATCGCCGGCTAGACCATGGGTATTATGACTCCCAACATCATGACAAAGAACACTTTATTAAAGTCGTCAATCACGGCAAGGAGGACAATGCCTCTGTTCATGAACCTCTCGTCGCTGATGGAGAAAGCGAAGAAGAAAAACCAGCGACACCGAAACCATTCCCCAGTCTCCCCTTCCGCATTGCTATCTTCCTGGCCGTCGTGGCAGTCATTATTGCTCTTGAGGTTCTTCTCCACAACTCACAAAAGAACGATGGCCTAGGAGACGTATCCAAGAATGAGTATATCCATTATCTGTGGACGCTGCTTCCTGCGCTTCTCATGTTCGCCATCCGTCTTAGCTTCGGAAGCGTGGATGGTAACACCCGACTTCTCGCGCCGTATGCATATCTACGTCGACCGACCGGGGCAACTTTCGACCAGTCCATGTCGATTGATTTCCAAAACGCGTTGGATATAACTGTTATCTTGAAATCAGTCCGCACAGGACACTTCGCCGTTCTAGCTACGACCCTTGCTACACTGGCTACCTCTTTCCTAACCATCATCACAAGCGGTCTGTTCTCGCCTCTCGAGATTCCACGGTATACCACGGCTGAATTTCTCCGTGAAGATACCTTCAACCGTCTTGCAACATATAAGCAGCTTTATGTCGAAGGGGACACGCCGGCGATGCTCACAGACATTGAAAGCATCGCTACGGCCGAGTACATCCTTCAAAACAACCTCACCTATCCGCGCTGGACATATGAAGAACTTGCGTTTCCTAAGCTCGGTTTAACTGACACAGCGAAGCATGCAGCCTCGAACCACTCTTTTGTTGATCTTTGGGTGCCCGCTTTACGAGACGCACCAGTCTGTCACCTCCTAACTGGCTCCGAGCTGAACGCCACTATCAGAAAACCCTACCCCTACGACTATGACGCGGCTGGGTATATCGTGGAAGTACATTTTCCTCAATTCAGCTGCACTCCTTACTCGGGGAATCAAACATGGATGTATTTTGACATGCAATCCCTCCAGTTGAATGACTCGGGTATATTTACACGGGTGTCTCCATCGGAGTGTTCCAATGGACATGATACCAGTGTCAGCTATTGGACGGGGTTTTACTGGGGCTCTTTTGAGAACGCAACTATCAGTCATATTGCTGCACTGCTGTGTGTTAGTTCTGCCGAGACAGTCAACACGTTGACTCGATTTCAACTACCTGATTTTGATATACCAGAAGACCATCCACCTGTCCCAGACGAGTCCGCTGTCACAAGATACCCTGATCTACCTGTTCCGTATACCGAGCTGCAAGGCTTCTTCCAGGCATTGACAACCGGGAGGTACGCCATTCCCTGGGAAAGCTTCGGGGACCCCAGCGAGACAGACAAAGTTGTTGATGCGATCAAATTCCATAGCAACATCTACAGAGCGCAAGAGTTCAACGGCTTTTCGCGCGCAGAAGATACCTCAGGGCACGTTTTATACCCTGGAAAGGTCTTGTCAGGCACTCAGTTAAGGCTTGTGCAAGACCCTGTATCTACGAGGATCCTGGAGGGTCTTCTTGCGCTGATATTGATTTTTGGGGTCATTGGCTCTATATTGATCAACACGGATCATGTCCTCCCGAAGAGCCCATCCAGTATCGCCGCCGTGGCGAGTCTACTTGCGGATTCTAACATCCTAGCGTGGGTTGAATCTGCTGGTGAAGGAAAGGCGAATGAAGATTCTGTATGGCGGAAAACCTTTGACCAGCACCGTTTCTTCATTGGTAGATGTGTGGATTCCTCTGAGACTGATCGCCCACTGCAGGAGAGGCCTGAGAAGAGTGATGAATTTACGATAAATGTTGCCGGTTCTGCCAAAGACTAGAGTTGCTAGGTTCTGAGAACTGTCAGGCTTTATCTTGTACATATTAACTGGATCATGATACAACACACAAGCAAGACATTTGACAGATACCCCGACGTAAGGACGTAGTAAAGGCATTTAATAACATTTCAAGACCTCTTGACCAGATTCCGCAGACATGAGTATGCAGACTTGGTGGTACAATTGACACCATCACAATACACGCTGAATAGCAGACCGGAATCTGGGGCTCGTGTGTTCCCCCGGCCGCCGTGCGGGTTACACAGTCTGGCGGAAAGTATAACTTTTGTCAAACAAAGCCCGACACAAAGAGATGTCGGGCTGATAGGTCGTCAGGCTGACAGGCCTATGAGGCCACCTTGTCTGGTACTGTAGTAGGCGTAGGTTTGTCGACATTACTGAGAGGAGCTTGGGTGTGGGATGGCGGGAGTATATTTATCGGGGAATAAAGATTGGGGCGATAAGCATTCCACAAATCAGTAATTCTCGTACTCAAAGGTAGCAGTCATCGAACGAATGATCTGGCAAATGGAAAAAGAGTTTATGAGACTCGCCACTTATTATAAACTGAAACTAACAAGGCACAGGTCATGAAGACTGGATTTGCGATTGATTGGCCAAACTGCTGAGGGATGACGATAGGTCGCAGGCTTTAAATACTCGCTCTACATGTACTTTATTCGCAGAGAGAAAACAATATCCAATGATTCTGAGAAGGTTTATATCGGCCGCTGAGGTACAGTTTACTTTGGGAAGCCGGATCTTACAACTATCCTCCAAAAAGAACAGTCATCATGGGTAGGTCGCCTTCTGATTAGTGGTGAGTGTATACGAACACATGCGTAAAGTGATCAACCCTCTTGGCTTCCCTTTGCGAACATGGTCCAGGCTTATGGTCAACAGAAAAAAAAAAATTCCAAATCGAAGACAGCAACCATGGATCCGACTGACAATCAACCCTCGTAGCCTCCACGTGTGGTTCGATCAAGCCTAGTATATCGTCTCCGACTCTCCATCTCTCCCATATCCTCCATCAGACGCCCCTCGGCACTGGAAACCCTCGTCGCCTTCGAAATAATGCGACTCGGATGGTAAAACAAAAACAACACCATCACCAGCAGCATCAACAACCCGTCGAAAATATACAACCAATACTCATCGGCTTGCAGAACCCCATCTGTCCCCTGCGCGAACTCAACCACCCGAAATACCGATCTCACGAGGATAAGGAAGTTTGCAATATACAACACCACCAAGAAGTGCTGCCATGGCTCATTCGCCTCCACCGCCCGGGATGTCGGACGGCGCAGCATGCGGACATGGAAAATCGCCGAGACGAGGATGAACAGTGCGAAAAACACAATCTGGATCATCAGGCCCCCGATGATAATATTGTTGCCCATGTCCTGTTTCTCTTTCGAATCTGCCTGTGCCAGGATCCCGCCTCCTGAGTTTTTTGCGTTAGATCAAAGAGAGTCGATCGCCGGTAGGTTGTATGTTAACTACCTAGGGACTATGGGTGAAAAAAACATACCAGCAGACTGCGCAAAGAAGGAGACAACATCCCCAATCACAAAGATACGGGTTATCCATCGGCCACGGATGATCGACCTCGAGTCCCCGTCTGTCAACACGATAATCCGTCCAAGGATCATATAGATCGACGCCGCGAAGAGGGCCGGCGCCAGGAGCAGGAGGAGGGTTTGCATGATGTAAGGGCCGGTGGTCCAATCTGGGGTTTCGCGACTGCTCAAGATGCGACCTAGGTAGCCGATGGTCTCGACTGGTTGGAGGCTTGGAGTCAGCCCGCGTTCGAAGAAGCTGGGCATGGGGGGTTGGGATTCTCACAAATGCCGCCGATCATGAAGGGTGTGAAATACCAAGTTCGGCGTGCGAAAAAGAAGATGGCGTGGACAGCCGTAGCAATTCCGAAGCAGGCTGTCGCTATCACACCAGCTGTGAGAGACGGGTCATAGTGGTAGAGTTGGAATTTCCCGACGACCATTTTGGGGTGGTTAGGAGATGGGGTGTGTAATGTTTGGTGTATGAGGAAGTCTTGGACTATTTGGCCATTTGATGTTTTTTATTTATTATATAGCGGTTTTCATGTCTATACGCTGTCATCTTCGTAGCTCGGATTCGTTTTGATAGCCGTTTCGGGACACACGTCTGGGTTTATTTTTGGCTTCATTCAAGCCTTTAATACACTAGATATGGACCCACTCATTTCCTCCCAATCGTATCTGCGACCGTGAAAACTGTTCACCTGGAAGGCCTAGATGACTTCCATAAACGGCATGGAATACGAAGGCAACCATCAAAGTTGGAGGACCCACTCAATATCCTGCGAGAGAATCAAAGCTTCGCTCATTTGCTTATTTATCTATGGGATAGCCTTTCTTATGAATGAAGGCAGAGCAGGACTATCTTTCAATATAACCATAAACAAACGCTGTATCATTCTGAGCACAACATAGGTGACTGCAACTAATTCTTCTGTATGAACTACGAACAATATGCCAATGAGATATCTGTCAGGCAAGTATCCCAAAAGTGTCATGACTCCTCCTTTACAACGCCATTACTTGCCATCCATCGAACCAACCAGTCTCAGATACAGGGACATCAAGCAAGACGCAGCGATGTATCCGAACTTGTAGGTCGTCTCATCATAGGCCTTGGAGTGGGAATTCCACATTCGACACAAGATCACCCCACAGGTCAGAGTATACACCAGGCCAACCATCAGCGGCGTACGAGATGTAGCGACAACCGACTGACAGGCCACAGCCCACGCACAGCCCGCCACTCCATAGACCACCATCAACGCCGTCGTTCCCCTCCGCAGCACAGTTCTCCCCGTCGGACCGAGAATGACAGCCAGAGTGCGACGCCCAGCCTTCCGATCACCATCCACATCATGAAACTCCTGCAGCTGACACGTGGTGTTGACAAACAGCGCAAAGAGCAGATCGTACCCATACCACATCTCTGCGTTGGGGACATGGTTGGTGACGATGATGTTGATCCACCTGTACATCATGTAGGTTCCGATGCCAGCGAAGGTATTGCGAAAGAACCAGTGGTTGATGCGGGGCCAGACGTAGCAGAAAAGCGTCCACAGCTTCCACGTGAACTGGATAAATGTGGCCTCTTTCCCTGACACGATCCAGATCACCGGGTAGCAGCCGATCCAGGACAGGATGAGACGCCATTTCGCGCCGCGGATGGAGAGCAGGCCAGCGGGGATGGGACGGTAGGGTTTGTTGAGGGTGTCTTCTTCGACGGAGGTGATCTGGTTCAGGATGTCAAAGGTGTATGCGAACAGGAAACAGTCCAGGAGAGACTCGGTGATGATCAGGGCCAGAGTATGGGGGGATGGTTTGGGGTCGAGAGTCAACAGACGGCCAGCGGTGCCAAACATCCACACGAAGAAGGACGCTCCAGTATTGGATCTCAGCATGCGACCGGTGATAATCAGTTCACGATACAGTGCGAGAAGGAAAATGATAGCCATGGGGTTGGTTCTAGACAGATGGTGATGTTTTGTCAGTATACACGGTCAAGAGTTGTTAAAGCCCAATGGGTTGTACTTTTCCTCATTATGCGTATGGAGATCAATGTGATCATTATCGGAAGTAATAAGTCTGGCTCTCACACCAAGGTGTTCTTTGTCTTTTTGGGTCACAGTAGCTGAAGCCATGATAGGTGGCGTGAGAGATTTTTTTAGAGAGATGTGGAAGAAGATAAGGGATTAATGATGATAAGAAAGATGATGACGAAGGAGAAGAAACAGAAGAGAGTAAGGACGAAGAACTGAATTTGTTTCTTCGCAGAATATGGACCACACACCCATAGATATGATAACGATATGCCTATGAATGGATATTCACTTCTGCTAGTGAAAGAGGTCAATATTCGCACCCCATGATGTCCTCTCTATGAGACGATGAGTCTAGATTCCTGGTTCATACAGTGTGTGTTTATTCACTTGCTATGACAGGTACACACACAGAGAGGGAGAGAGGGAGAGACTAGAACTGTGCGGGTGTATCGCCCAATCCATGATGTGTGTGAGGTCAAATTCACTCACTGAAAGTTGGGTGATTGCCAAAAAAAATCCCCTCCAACAATCCCCATCACACATCCAGAGTATGAAGACAATATACCAGGGGGTTTATTTTTATGAATATACTTGTGATTTCCGATTGGTCCCGAACAGGGATAAATTATGCAAGGTGAGTGAATCAAGACCCTCTAGACCCTAGGGTTCCAAAGTAGATGAGTCGAGTCAGGATGTTTGATCTGCAGGGTTAAATGAACCACACTGTGGGCAATCTTCGCCAACGCCCTCTCCTTGGCATCCACTAGCCTCTCCCCGCCATGAGGGGCAATTTCCACCCGGTGCGATCGGAACAGTTGCATGATCACCGCGAGAATCTCGGTCCGGGAGAAACTCCTGCCTGGACAGACTCTGGGCCCATCAGACCATGCCAGCAGCCTGCGTTCCATCCCGATGGTCGTGGGGGATAACCATCGACTGGGCCGCCAGGTGAGAGCATCTGGCCCCCAAACCGTCGGATCACAGTGGATCGCGACGGCGTTGATCCGGATGTGTGTTTTGTCTGGGATCGGCATCGTTCTATTATCGACAGTAACGCAGCGATTGCCTCTCGTCTCCTTCAATATATTCAGGACAGGACCGTACAGCCTCAAGGTTTCGTGCTGGGCCGAATCAACCGGGTTAGCGTGTATTTTAACCGAATCCTGTTACAATACTAGTCTGCTCACCAGCACAGCATCCAGTCGTGGGACCTTCTTGAGCACATCGTAGCTTGGAAGTTGTCCCTCGGACAGCCCCTCCCAGAGCTAGTCAATCTCGTCACCGATCCAATCCTGCCATTCCGGGAAGATGGCGAGGAGGTGGATGATGTAGACAAGCGTGTTGGCGGTCGTCTCATGTCCGGCAAACATAAACAGAAACAAATTCCCCTGAACCTCTTCTTTAGAGAGATACAATGCGGTCTCTTGCGTCTGCATATTACGGAATCCTCGGGCCATTGACGAAAGGAGTCCATTCTGCGTCGGTCCTCCCCCCGCATGGTCCTCCAGTAGGCTCCCAACTGCATGACCGAATATTCTCACAGCCAGTTTTGCCCTTTCCTTATCCGGGGAGGATGTGAGATAGCGCAGGAACCACGGCTTCTCGGGCATGGAAGCGCGCTGGAGAAAGGCAGTAAGCATGTCCCTGCAGACTTGCGCGGCTTTGTTAGTATTACTGTCATCATGGCGCGGAACAATCCCGATGCATGATTTGAATAGAATATCAAGACTGATTTCCACTATGTTCGAGTGAGTCGTGTCAATAGAGCCGGCTCTCGACCAAGACGACAAAACCTGACCAGCCTGGGTGAATGATTCTCTCCAGACATCCATGTCCATAGCTCTATCAAAGGAACCGGCGGTAAACTTCCTATGGCGCCTCCACTGGGCACCTTCAACCTGCGAAAAGAATCAGCCGGGGTTAGCGCACTAGACACAGTGGTAGATAGCGTACCGATGCCAGGCTCTGGCCAAAATTATCCAATTTCTCTGTATGTGGGTCAGCAATCATTAGAAACTAGAGCTAGAAAGATTCCCTACTGAGGATCTGCGTGGGCTTTCCGAAATCCTTGCTGCGGGCCAGGATCTGGGTTGCTGCCTGCCAGTCGGCCACGATGAGCTCAACATGGTGCGGAGTCACTAGCACCAGTATGGCACCGTATTTGTCGTGCAGTGTATATTTATCGGCAAAGTTCCAGGAATACTTTTCATATATATTGAGACGGAAGAAAATGGAAAGGGTGTGCTGATACTTTTGAGGGATGAACAGGCTAATAAAATGCCACAAGGGATCGTTCAACGACACTGCACTTATGATTATCGGCAATCCGAGGGGCCTGGCAATGTTGCAGTTGCGGGCAATGCGACAGGCAGTATAGAGGAACCACCCACTGCAGAAAACCAGGGCAATGGAGATGATCATCTTGTGCTTGATCTCTGGGTTCGGTATGTAGAAATCAGTGAGAAAAAATCTTTTTTCTTCCACAGTTGATACCCAACTAACCAGAATAAAAAAAAAAAAAAAACAAAAAAACACGAGAATGTTTCCCTGGAATAATCCGTCGCAAGAAGTCCGAAATGTAAAGAAAGATCCGTGTTGGAACGATTTATTGGGCCACCAAGCAGATGTGGGTCCTCGTACTCGTTCCCCCTTCCGAATAGAGACAAGTCGGGATTTATACTTGGAGCCAAGATTCGAACTCTCTGTTGACCCAGGGTCGCACTCGCGCGGGAAAAGTGATAGATCATGGAAAATCATTGGGATTCGAATATCGTCGTCATAGCCCATTGTACGTGTGGCCTCCAGCTGTCGTCCAACAGTTGCCAAATATCTCGCATCACCGCCGCGCCCCACTGATTTAAACACCAGTGATCTCGCTCCGCATGTAGAAACACGCAGTAATGTGCCAGAACCACAAGCGAAAGCGGTTGGTACGTCTGTAAATGATCCATAAACTCCGACGGCAGCCGGATCGCCCAGCCGGCAGCAAGAGTTAAACTCGGCCGGCCGGTGTAGACCGTAAAGGACAGGCTTCGGAGTGTGTCAATGGCCTTCTGGTAGGCTTGCAGAGTCTCTGGCGGACCATCCATCTGACATTGCAAATTGAGGGAGTCCAGCTCCCCCAACGCACGGGTCACATCGTCTGGCATCACGACGTTGGTTTCGTCAAAATCGAATACGGGTGCAAAGTTGCTTCCTCGCAAAGATTCAGATACGGATTGGACAATGTTATGTGCGCCCCGGGCGAGCATGAAGACTCGAAAAAGCTCCTCCAGGGAGGGAGTGTGGAGGAGCTCTGGACTTGGGCCAGCTGCGGAGGCAGTGACAGCATATCCGAATGCGAATGCGACCACCACCGATGAAAATGCGAACATGGCCTTGGAATTGGCGGGGCTAATCTGCAGCAGTTGATCCCGAAAGTTGGATAGACCAGGGTCCTGGTGAGCAACCGATAGATTGAGGTATAGGGATTGATTCTCTGGCCTGAGCTTCGCCAGGTGGAGGGCGGATAACGATAATATTCCGTGCATGAGAAACGGATGTGTGGCAGCTTCTTCTGGGACATACTGGCCCCAAACGCTGTCCGTATTTTCATGCCTGGACAAAGACTTGCAACTCACGTTACACCAGTGCGCTAAGAGCTCCAATTGCCTTAAATTCAGCTCGGTTGATAATCCAGACCCCTGGCTGGTGGATCGGAGCCTTTCCAACGAGGAGAACGGGTTTTCATCTCTTGTCGCCGAGGGACTGGTCCGAGATTTACCACAGTCTTTGGGACTGTCCTTCCCCCATTCGAAAAAGAAAGCTGCAGGATACGTGCATTCTTCTTCACGCTTGAGACAATTCGAGCAGTGCGGTCTAGCCTCATCACACTGGGGTGGGCAATAGTTGGGATTATATTAGTAGCGTACGTAGGTGGATATGGCAGGCAGGAATGACAGACCTTCACGCGTCTTCGTTTACATTCCTGGCAGCCTCCACGTGACTTCCGATGAGTCCGTCGCCGGGGCATTATTTTAGTGTGACGAATTCGTGTTGGAAATCGAAGCCCATCGAAAGAGAGGAGGGAGGAATTCAGAGGGGAAAAAAATATGGGTTGGAGGACAAATGTGATGTATCGTCGCTGAGTCAGGGCGTCATCGGATTGGCCGGACCTCTCGTGTTCCACATAGTTTAATCTGGTGGATATCAGGGTTTCAGATCGCCCCGAAAAATCCTTCTTTTGCGGTTGCCTAATGGGTCGATGGTAAAGCCCGAATTCTTGACGTTGATTGAGTTGAGGGAAATGCCGTCTAGGCAGGGATACGACTATTAGTGCGCTTAGCTGCAACCCGTTTCTCCCTTCCACCCGATTCATTCTGTATGGCTATACTAACTGGAAATCATATTTGTGTTGGCTAAAGGGCATTCAGTGTAGAGTAGACTATCTGTCTGATAAATCCCACAACAACCGAGACTATGAATGATCGGTTCCTGATAAGGTGGAAGGGAAGAAGTGGCTCCGACAAGGGAATATAAACCTCTATTTGACAATTCAACTCATGATGCCCAGAGGATTGGTCTACGTGATCAAATCGATGGCAATGGAGTTTGCTAACACAGATAGTTCCTATCATTCATTGGACTTTCAGATTCCAACTACAGCACAAAACAGCAAATTATAGCTCTAAATTCTACATTTTATGCACTTGTCAGCTCCCAAGAGCCCCGGACCACACTCAGTCCGTCGCTTGGACGGAACCTTTCGGCACAGTGGAACTGACAGTCACTCCGTTATAGTTGATCAGTCCGGGGTAGTCCCACGAATTCCACAATCGCACCATGATATGATGACGATGCGGAGAAGCTAAGACGCCCAGAAAGTGGCTGCTATCAGTTGCAGTCTTTCATTGGCACAGAAAAATGTGGCCCTATGACCAAGTGAATCTCGGATAAGCTTATCCTGAGGCCTTGCCTTGACGCGTATCGTCGGGCCGACGACGAAGGTTTAGCCTCTGATGCTGCCTGCAATTGTGAAAGTAGTAGGATTGAAGATGCCAATATTATGCATCCTGCTCTCCGATTCATCCGGCGGCTGTCAGTTTCCACTTTGCGTTCCACATATGCGGGGAGTTTTCGATGTATGAAGAATCACCTTTAAGCTGTCAGATATCGCCGTTAACACTAGATTGTTTATCTTGAAATAATTACTCCTGTTCACTTGGGTTATTGTTCCATCTCTTGTCTAGTAATTTCATCAGCGTGATCGACCAATTCTTTCAGAATGGCTTCGCAATCGGTGACCCTCCCTCCATTCCTTCGGAACTTCTCTGTTGAAGGGAGAGTCGCGCTTGTTACCGGGGGATCAGGAGGTTGGTTGTAATCCTATGGGCACGACAGTGTGCTGTTGATTGATTGAGTTTTAGGAATTGGAATTGGCGTTTGCACCGCGCTTGCGGAGTCCGGCGCAGATATCGTCTCTTTACAGCTTCCAACAGAGCCCACCGACGTCCAGGTGAGAGAATACTGTTAGGGCTACACAGAGAAGAAAATATATTGACATTTCTACAGACAGCAGTGGAGAAGGTTGGAAAGAAATGTCACATTTACCATTTCGATTTGAACCAACTTGATACTATCCCCCCAGTGATGGAAAAGGTATATACATTCAGCGCCATTGCGGATAGAAAGTTGATATATCCCAAGACTAACTACCCCCACACTAGGTCATGAGCACCCACAACCCATCGATCATTATAAACTGTGCCGGAATCATCATGAAAGGCGAGACGACCGAATTCCCCATCGAGGGATTCGAGAAAGTGATCCGCGTCAACACAACGGCCAGCATCGTGGTGGCCCGTGAAGCAGTGAAATCATGGTTGAAACAGGAGAAACTCCCCTTCGCGCGAAAGATCATCAACTTCGCCAGCATATCTAGCTTCCAGGGGAACCTGGAGAACATCGCGTATGTGGCGAGCAAAGGAGCGGTTTTGAACATGACTCGTGGGATGAGCAATGAGTGGGCTCCGTATGTTTTGTTTCTCTTTGCTTTCTTTGCTTTCCCCAGCCGCAAATGCCGAAACACAACTGACCCAACACAGGCACGGGATTACGGTCAACTGTGTGGCCCCAGGGTACACCAAATCCCGCATGACCGAGAAGACATATACCAACGAAGCGTACAATGAACAATTGTACAAGAAACTTCCTGCGCAGAGATGGGGGGAGCCAAAGGATTTGGGCGCGGCGTGCGTATATCTCGCCAGTCCGGCCAGTGACTATGTCAGCGGGACATGTCTGGTTGTCGACGGAGGGTATCTGGGCGGACTCCCTTGATAGGAATCCTTAGATATGAAACAGAGGCTCGTTTTCACGCGAGTATCCCTTTTAAATGGGCAATGCGTTCCATCTCCATCAGCGGCCAGTGCATAAACGGCACGGCTTTCCAGTATGTCAAGTTTTTGAATGCTTGAGCAAGGAGGTCTCGATGGACGGATGAGATTTCCATCAGCGTCTCTGACCCGGGAAATACGAGCATTAAGATCATTGTCGTAGCGAAAAATCTATCAAGTTAGCACGAAATCTGCTCATTTGGGTATTTCATTAAATAAATAGCATACCCGCGTATCACCAAATGCGACTCCAACGACTTGTGAGTGAGAATCTCCTCGGCAGCCTGGACATACTGTAAGCACGCGCGTAGACACTGGTTTGCTCCCTTCGTAAAAGGATCATCCTCGCCAGCTGTGGTGGGATGGCACGGAAGGTTGTTGCATTTGAGCACAAACGGCCAAGTTACTACAGCTATCAAAGCATAGTACTGGCACCTGAGGTGGGCCCTACGAGCATCGAACAGATAGAAATGCCCCTTGGGAAAGCGAAGCGATGCTGGGAGATGTTGATACCAATCCTCAATCTGATTGCGGAGTTCCAAAGCCACGAGTGGCGCGTACTGGACGGCCGATTTAGCTGTATCTATCAGAGTCTGCGAGAATACAAGGGGAAAAAAAAAGGTAAGTCTTACAGTTCAGTCCCACGGTGTCAACGACTTCCATCATCAGTTTTCGCAAAGATGCGACCGCAAGCAGGTAGTATAAGCCGTCCTCTTCGTAACCGCTCGTGGGGAGAGGCACTATTGTGTCGTATCCTCTGAGGCCACTTGGAGGGAGTTCCAGACACACCTCCAGCTCACTGTACGATGTATCAGCATTGAAATCGAATGTGAGTGGTCGTTTACGGACTCACTGCTCAAGAACGTAGCAAATCCAGAAGATGCGACTGAAGCTTTCCCGGAGATTGACAGGTTCGGTGTCCAGGTCTGTCGTTTTTAGGAGAATGATGCAGTCCTGAGATGCCTGGGAGATTGTCTTCCAGGCTTGTAGGGGACGAATGGCGAACAGCAGATAGGCGCTTGAATAAACACATCCATTAGATCCATTAGAATGACTGACGTGTGTTTTCATCGGCTGACATGGCCACTTACCCAGCAAGAACGTGGCATTGCAACACAGACAACCCATCCCCCGGCGATGGAAAGGTATCCAGCATCGCCAGAGCCCGCGAATAGTACGAGAACCCGGGAAGCTGCTGCGAGCTTGCGGTACAAACCGCCGCATCAGCCGTAATGGCCCCAACAGCGAATATCAACAGCGACAGACACGTCGAAGTCGTATATTCCGTGTAGCCCGATATTCGCGCAGCTTGGAGATGCCTCGTCGCCGTTTCGGAGTCAAACAAAGGCAGCCACTTCAGCACACTCTCCGCAAACGACCGCTGCAGCTCCCACAGATACGGCCTCGCCAGATCCATGTCCACGAGCGGCAGACGGAGCGCGATTTTCATATCGACGATCGTCGCCGCTTGATCGCGATAGAAAGCCGACGCAACATCATACGCGTAAGAGTCCTGGTCCGGGCCCGGCGATTTGAAAAGCAGCAGATTCGGCATTTTGCACGCGTACCGCTCGGCCGTCATCTGCGACAGCGACGCCGGCGATGTGGACGCATACTCATTCTGACACGACGGGGGTCCTCCCTGGGCCAGCGCATCGCAGGTGCCTTGGCGATATCCCTGTGTCGCTAGGAGATCTAACGTCGACTCGATCTTGTCCAACCGTTGCACGACTGCCGATATTCCTAGGTCGGTGGTTCGATCGTTGTCTTTGGCATCTGCGTTTGGCCGACGGTAGACGCACTCGATCTCCAGCTCCTTGCACAGCGAACAGGATGGCTTGGTGGCATCGCATCGCGTCTTTCGTAACCGACACACCTCGCACTAGGCATAAATTAATTATGCACGATCTCCTTGATGTCCAGAATGACTTACAGCCAGAGCGACGCGTCGTCGGGGGTAGTACAGTGGATTCCCGAAGGTGGGTGTGGGCTGCTGCTGCTGCTGCTCGTCTGGGTCGACGGCCTTGCGTTTTTGTGATTGGGGCATCGTGGGGCTGCGGGTGGGGAGAGACGGGAACAAGCAAGAGAGGAGACAAGACCTGATCGATAGTCGTTATTATTCCCACTTTTTCTCGCGGGTCCTCGGTCCGGGGAAAAATGTGGGGGAGCAAATCGCACCCCGTGGGGGACGGGATATGCTTACCCGCTTCTTGTTTGCCCCTGACAGCCTCGCGAGTCAGTGCGTCATCATTCTGGGATCCGGTGAGCACATATCGACCGTCTAAATGTACAAAATAGGCATGTGCGCAGGAAGGCTGATATGAATATTATTGAAAACTACAACCAGAGGGTGTCTTTCAGTTCAATGGGGAGAATCATTCGCAGTCGCTGGAGGTACTGTACTGGGCACTGTGATGGAGGTACATCTCTGAATGGAAATGCTGTTTATCTCGATTTTCTGTCTCGTTGTTCTCGGAAAGTCAAATGGCGAGTCAATCAAGACTTGGGTACCCATAGGGATACTAGCAATGCCTGTGGCGTATTCAGGCAATTCTTGAAGGCAGAAGAATTAGTCACCTGCGATTAGTTCCTTGAGAGAAGCGCTAGACCTATTGTAGGTCATTTCTATAGAGCTCAGTCCATTGCTACAGAAATTCAAGAAGATGCCATCATGAAGAAAATAACTCCAAATGCTGGAAAACTACAACTACTTGCAATTGAAGGCAGGCTAAACAAATCAGATACAATAAACACCGATTTACCTCGTGCACACAATTCCCGCGGAAGGTTAGAGGTGTGAGTATCCCATCAATCTCCAATGATTAACACAACGACGTAAGTGGTTAGTATTGGCAGATACACCAAATGGGGCGTATGGTTCAGGGCAAGCTCCAATTCATCAGGAACTATGAAGATTCAGCCCTAGCATATTGAAACGGCGCTCTGTGGTGGATGTTCCAATCAAAGTTTAAAGCTCTACAGTAGCTCAATCATCTTGGCCCGGCCCGCCGGTCCCCTAGAACAGGTGATGGAAGTTGGAAGCTCTAGTCTGCAAGGATAGAGTGCTGGCTTTACCCGGGGTCTGAGGCCCTTGCATCACACGACGGATGCGAGATCTAGCAGACGCGCAAGAGATCTTGATCGACCGGATCCATGAGCCTGGTTTGGACATGACTTCCATGCCCCACCATGAATCTCAACAGGGCTGTTGTTATTAAATAACTGCCGGTGGGCTTGTTCTAGAAGGTCGAGTGAGGATGTTCCACTTCTGCAGGTTTCTAGGGCAGGTTTCTGATAGGGCTTCTGCAGCAGGTCGGATTGCAGGATATATGTACGCACAAAACCATGACGAAGACAGGAGGTAGTGCTCCCAAGAGGAGAGAAGGAAATAAACATAGATATAGATATAGAGAAATCTAGAATGAAGTGTTCTGTATTTCTCGCAAGACACAAACATCATGGTGGAAGCATTCAATGGGACCGAAAAAGCTTCAAAATGCGGGGAAGCCCACATTTGCCACCTGACCGCCCAGCCCTAACTGTTCTCCCGGCCTGAATCAGGAACTTGGCAGGACATTCAATGGCTCCTGTCATTTGTATCTTCGCTTGAATCATACTCCAGTAATCATCAACCTTTCCCAGACCAGATCCACCATTCGCCATTTGCCTCAATCTCCACTAGTGAGAAGAGCAGCTCTGGATCTAGCTTAGACCGGATCCGGTCGAACGGACAACGTGGTCCTAAAGCCGGGCTAGTATTAATTATATATGCAGATGGTGTCGTGACAAGTCAATCCTATCCCTAATAAGAGTCTAGAGCAGGAAAAGGTTTTCCCGGCCCCAAATGAGAGGCTCGTCAACGAGTCAACCGAACCTTATCAGTAGACAAGCCCCAGAGCACCGCTGAATCATGCAGTTCTGGATCGGCGGCTGTGGGGACGTTGGCAAGTGCGGGGAACTCGGCTCAAGGATGGAAAAAAAAAATGGAGACGATAATAAATAATAAGACCAACTTTCTCAGTCTTTCTGACGGGTGGTGATGTTTTTTTTTCGTTTCTTCTTTTTTTTTTGTACCATATAACCATTAGACATTTTACCTTTACCCCTGGATACTTCCACAATCTCTGTCTCCCCCCATCCAGCTTCCAGCCTCCACGCAGGCAACCATGCAAGGTTCTCCTAGCGACAGTAGTAAAAAGCTGCGACATCGGGCGTCGGTGGCCTGTAGTGCCTGCAGAGACCGACGCACTCGATGCGTTGTTCCCGATGGCGAGAGTTCCTGTACGCAATGTCGCGATACTGGGCAAGAATGCGTTATTAAACACGACGATCAACGGCGGAAGTGAGTAGTCGACCTCCGACCAGAGGTGGGAAATGTTGCTGACTGAGTGTTCAGACCAGTGTCGAAGGCGTACGTGTCAATGTTGGAAGAACGCATCAATCAGCTGGAGTCTGCTCTGCGACAAAAAGAAGAACACACCATCACGACCACCACAACCCCCCCAGCATCATCCGGGCCAGTATCCATATCCCACGCTCGAGAACAGAGCATCAGCACGCCCGGCGGAGACAACCCCCCCTCTCTGTCGGCATTTACCTTCCCAGTCACTTCAATACCCGAGGATGAGCCGGCGCCCGACTTCCACGGCCACCGATCCAGCAGTGGAAGCCCCAGTAGCAGCACCCCCGGCAGTAACTCGTCGGCCTCCAGCCGGAAATACTCGATGGTGCATAAGCTGGTCTCCACCAAGGGCCATCTCAGCTACGATCGACTAGCCGGTCGGTTACGATATTTCGGACCCACCACCAATTGCCATATCTACTCCGAACTGGTGGCAGAGGCCGAGTCGCCTCGTCCGTCGCAGGAACAAGATCGCCGCACGCAGCGCGTCTTGTCGACTCTACCCCCGGACACGCATGACTACCTGATGAGCCTCTTCTGGCACTGCTACAACTCGGTCATTCATGTCGTCGACCAGGCGGCCTTCGAAGAAGGCCAACAACTAGGCGGGAATCAATTCTACTCGGGCTTTCTGCATATCTGCATGTTAGCCACGGGGTTCCGATTCGCCGACAAATCGCGCGCCGACATCATCCGCATCATGTCGCCCTCCACGCGCGAGAGCTCGCTCCACCGCGAAGCCAAGTACATGCTCGATTACGAGCTGGAGCGACCCGGCGGCATGACCTTAATTGGCGCGCTGCTGCTCCTGGGCGACCTCGAGGTGGGCTGCGGCCGCGACAACGTCGGATGGCTGTACTCGGGCATGGCGAACCGGCTCTGCTTCGACATCGGGCTGCATCTCGACGCCACAGACCTGGGCCTGTCGCAGCAGGAGATGGACATCCGCCGCATGACCCTCTCGGCCTGCGTCGTCTTCGACCGATACTGGGCGCTGTTTCTGGGCCGCCCGACCGCGCTCAAGGTGGACGACCTGGAGGTCTTCCAGCTGTCCGAGCAATTCAACGGCCTCGGTACCACCAGCCCTACTACCTCCACAGCGCCCCCGAAGCCCCTCGAGACGCAGATCTACGAAGCCCTCATGGAGCTGATGGAGCTCTCCGGCAAGATCACCGAGATCATGAACAAGGTCGCCAAACGCAACCCCACCCTCGACCACCACGTCTACATCCGCATGTCAGCGCTCGACCGCGAGCTCGAGACGTGGTACCTGCAGCTCCCGCGCGCGCTGCAATACACCACCGACAACGTGCAATCCGCCCCCTTCTCCTTCTTCCTCCTCCACCAGCAATACTACTCCACAATGATCCTCCTGCACCGCCAATTCGCCCACTACGACCAGCTCATGGACGACGACAACAACAACCCCCTCCTCCCCGGCGAGTCCAGCAGCAGCACCAGCCACAGTCACTTCTCCGCGCGATCGCGCGCCACCTGCACCACCTCGGCCGGCCGCATGGCGCAGATCTTCTGGGCCCATCGCCAGCGCTTCGACAGCCGCCAGATCTTTGTGACGGGCCTGCAGCACGCCGGCAACGCCGCCTCCGCCCTCGTCGCCGCCATCGCCTCCTCCCGTGACCCTTCCGCCATCAACACCAACATGAAATACCTCGAGTGCCTGACCGCCGCCCTCGTCGACATGGCCGAGACCTACAAGCCCGCCGAGCAGATGGCCGCCGTCCTCCACGCCGTGCTCATCGAGCTCCGCAACTCCCACCCGCACCAGAAACAGCAACCGTCCAGCCTGATCCCGGCGCGTCGGGGTAGCTCCGCCGACCGCGAGCACGAGCCGGGCTTCCTCCCCTCGAAACGGGCGCAATCGAACCAGCGCACCGCCAAGCACAGCACCCCGCACCCGTCCGCGAACGACGGCTTCGTCGTCGTCTCCGGCGACGATACCGGTGACTTTCCCCCGTTCGACGACGCCTGGTCTAAGCTCGCGGGCGGGGATACCATCCCCATCGACCCTGACTTGAATTTCAGGTCTGTGTGGGCGGGGGCGGAGACGCCGAGTTTCTCGCCCTTGCCGGGGGAGGCGGGTCGCGCGGCGCAGATGGCGGCGTCTGGCGAGACCGCCGCAGATATGGAGTTTATGTCGTTGCTGAATGAGCCGGTGGGCGAGGAGGCTGCCTCCACCGCCCATACGGGGATTCATCCGGGGCTGTCGGATGCGTTGAAGTCGGTTGCGACGCCGGATGCTGCAACGGGGTTTGGGGCGGGGATAGCGAAGGAGATGCGTGGGTTTAGAGGGGAGAAGCAGCAGAGGAGGACGTCGACGGGGAGGTATTCCGATCGGACGGGTCCGACGGATGATATATGGAGTGAGATGTTACGGAATGCATGATATGTTTTTTCTTTCTTTTTCTTTTCTTGTTTTTGTTGGGTTGGGATACAGGTGATAAAGGGTTATATGTATGTTTGTACTTGATGTTTAATATTAGGGTTCTTTCTTGAATACGAATTGATGCTAGACAGAGTCAGAGTATACCCAGGTAGATACACCTCGCAGTAGTCCTCTTCCTTGCCAACTATTGGATAGTAAACCCCCTATGTTCGTCAGTATAAGTTGCGTAGCAAACACCAGTAAACAAAAAACTCACCCATCGCCCACCATCGCCGCCCCATACATATAACTGCTCATCGGCGACACCAAAAAGCTGATCATATCGCCCACCTCGTCCATATCCGCCAATCTCCCGACGGGCGTTTTGGCAATCTCGCGCTGCAGCACCTCCTCCGGCATGGTGCTCAACACCAACGGCGTGGCCACATAGCCCGGGCAGATGGCATTGATCCGGATTCCTTTCGGCGCATACGCAAGGGCGTCCGCCTTGGTCAGCCCGACCACCCCGTGCTTGGCGGCGGTGTAAGAAATCACCGGCACGCTGAGCGAGGTTGCGACTACGCCGTACATCGAGGCGACGTTGACGATGACGCCGCGGTTGTGGCGCGGAGAGCTAGTACCCACGGAGTAAGTTATAGAAGGGTATGGGGGGG